>JAECXV010000083.1:600000-790603 GCA_018153235.1 Drosophila malerkotliana malerkotliana
TCGTCGTCGCTTGGGTCCTGACTCAGAGCGCCCTGGGGTCGTGAGTTCAGGAAGGCCTCGACGCCAACGAGGACGGTCTGCAGCTCCTCCGCGGTCAGACTGAGGTTCCCTACCGCTCGTAGGAGTAGGTGTTTTGCAGACTTCACACCTGTCTCCCATAGTCCACCCATGTGCGGAGCCCGCGGCGGTATGAAGGCAAATACGCATCCTTTTCTTGATGCGTATTGCGTGACAGCGTCGACCTCGTCCTCTATTCTCCGACGAAGCTCTGCGAAGTGGCGACTCGCTCCGACGAAGTTCGTCGCGTTGTCGTTGTCGTCCAACGAACCTTTGAAAAGCCATCAAAAAGGAATCAGTGGAAACGTCGGAAACTACTTCAAAATGAATTGCCTTGGACACAAAACAAACAAATAAGGCAATGTAGGACTTATAGGGTGGCCTACCACGAATTTTAAATGTCGTATTAATAGGACCACAAAAATCAACACCACATATGGAGAATGGGCGGAGAGCACGAATTCTATCTATGGATAAATATCCCATTATTTGAGTCATCAGACGAGGCTTGCATTAAACGCAGCGTATGCATGACCGTACTATTTGACTGTAGGCTTCCTGCGCATTCACGATCCATATGCGCTATCGCAAAAGACTCACTAGTGCTCGTGGACATACATGAAAATTGGACTCGTGCAAGTATCGGAACAAATCGGAGCTCTGAACAAATTGAGAGCGTTTTGTCAACAATACTGGACACTTGGCCCCCCAACTCGCAACAACAAAAAGTTAAGCCCAGCCTATGAGGATTCATGTAATTAGGGATTTAGCTTTTGTAGACTAGGGCCAACAATTAAATTTTTTCGGATCTTTTCTATTTCTTCTTGATACTCGTGCTCTTGGACTATTTCGAGTATTTTTTTTTAAAGGCTTCCTTATATTCGACAGGTGGGGGAACAATATCAGAATTTACCTCTAATCTCTTCGATTTTCCATTTTCCTTTTTCCGATGTTCCTTTTCCTTAAATCCGTCTATCACTTCCAATGAATATGAGAGACGATTGCGGCTAATCCGACCGCATTTTCTTTTGTAGAAATTTTGGTGACAGATTAAACCGGTAGCTCGTCGGCCACTTATCTCCCGGTTCCTTTAAAAACAATGGACCAGTAAACCAGATCGACTCTAGAGTCTCCTTAATGTCTTCACATCTGGACACTATATCGTGTTCAGAAATCCTATATCGTATCTTCGTGCATCAAGAAGAGCCAGAAGATACACGAGCTGAACGCAATGAAGTGAGAAGATTAGAACAACGACAATCACGCTGTTTCACAGTCAAAAGAGGCAGAACAAATGACCAACAACGACAACAGGTACATCGAGCATTTATATCTGTATCATTCCTGAGTCTAGCATTCCAGTATGAGTCTGATATTGAGTATTATGCTCACTCAAAAGTGGTAATTGGTGCTATGGACAAGGAATGTCCGCATTTTCATACTCTGAATTTCAAAAATAAGCCAGCTGGGATGTGTTGCGCGTCAGAAAAACTGCAACTACCAGAAATTGAATCGTTATTATTCGATTGGTTCATATCACAGCGTGTGTTGTGGTATATTTAGAATCTAACTAATGCTTTCTTAATTTCAATTCCAATCGTTATTCAGCTCTTCTTCTTTCTTTTGATTTGTTTTTTTTTTCTTGTGATATAGAGGTTCTGATCTCTACTTCTGCGAATTTCCATTGCCTACTCCATTCACTCTCTCCAAAGCTCCCGCTTTGGCTTTTTTTTGGCACAGAGGTTTAAGATACAGTGTTTTGAAACGTTTTTTTTATTAATTCTCATTTGTTATCATTAAAATGGAATTTAAACTCGTCTGCCTAATGAAGTTTGGAATAAGACAATCTTCTCATCCCGCACTCGCAATTTGCCATCTATCAAATCGAGTAATTCCTCTTGGAAATTCAGGCTAGAGACAGTCTGTTGGGGATTTTAGGTATTAGCCTTATATTTTCTTGATAGTATCCATTTAAGTAGAGTTTTTTAGAGGATGGGATTGTTCGGACCTTGTTTTTATTTTAGACATCAATTCCAAAAATGACTCAATTAACATGTCTATCCGCTGAGGTTTATAGAAATATGGGTCTGCTAAAGGCAAGTTCTTTGGTAGGTCCCAATCTTTCACGTTCACTGACTGGTCAGGGTAATAATAACCCGAGATAGTTCTCAAAATCCAAAAGTCGAACGGAAACTCACTAACATTAATTGTTGACTTCACCACAGTATCTTTTTCTTAACATGTGTTTCTTAACATAAGCTTGACCAATTTTATGCAAGTTGTAAGCTTTGAGCTAGATCTTCAGTAATGAAGTTTATTTGTGACCCAGAGTCAAGTAATGCTTGGGCCAATATGTGCTCGCCATTTTTAGTTCTAACGCTTATGATCGACGTCGCTAAAGCATGTGACGTAGAAGGTTTATCAAGATGTATCAAGCTGGAGGAGGATTTTAATGTGGTGGTGGTAACAAGTTATTTTCAGTCACGGTAAATCGGTGCAAAAGTTTGTGGTGCGATGTTGCACAAATTTGACACCTAGTCGCTTCACACTCCACAACCTTGTGACCTTTTTGCAGAAAATTTAAACATAATTGAAAAACTCAAGCCGTTGCATTAGATCAAGGCGAGCGAACGGACTACACTGGGCAACACTATAGTCTTGTGCGTTGCAATAACTGCAAGCTTGTTTGCTGGAAGCGGAGCAAGCCAACGAACTTCTATTGTGCTGCTTCCCGAACCCTGTTTTTTTCCTGATTTGGCTTGCCAGTCTCTTCAGCGGAAAGGTGCTGGTACCTACGATTTAATATTTTTTCGAAATCGGACCACAGCGGCAATTCCTCATAATCCAGTGACTCTTCCCATTCTTCTCTGGTCACTGGATCCACTCTACTCAAATGATCATTGAGTTTGCAATTTTAGTGTCATCTCCATTGGATAATAGTGACCCATAGATCCATGACACTGTGTTGATGAAACATCTCAACGACGACGCAGACGGCTGGGAAACTTTCGGAAGGCTGAATAATTTGCTTATTTGGTTCGCAAAGATGAGACATTCGGTATCGTAAACTCTTTTCAGTCCAGCGATAGCTTTGTCATAATTACTCTCGATGACTTGAAATGCCTTGATAGGTTTCACCATAGAGGCAAGATTTTAAATGATTAAATTTCTCGATAACGGGAATGTTCACATCCATGTCTACTAATTTCTAAAAAACTCATAAAATGTTTAAACTCCGAATAGTTTTCACTGAATTTTGGTAATGCCAAACTAGGAAGTCGAGCTCGAGTTGGGGCTGCAGAAATTGCAGTAGCTGGTGGGGACTCTTCAGCTACAGTGAAGGCATTTAATAAAGACATCACCCTTACTTTAGTCGTTATTTCTAATTCTTCTAACACGGCTCCTAATTCATCATTCCCATCTAATTGCTCAATCTGGTCTTGCAACTCATTTGCCTTAAAAATTGTCTCATTTGAAACCTGAGTGCTGCTCGTTCTTTACTAAAGGAGTAAAGTTCGTTCTTTAAAGTTCCTCTAACCTGCAAATTTTACTCTGACATTTAATCTTCTTTTCTTTTTATTATTATCTAAATTTTAAAATTTATTATTTTTAAATGAAAAAATTTTCATTCTATTTTATTTGTTATTTTGTTAAAAAAATTTTTTTTTATTATTCAATTAATTAAATTAAATAACAATGGCAAAGAAACGAAAAAACGATATTTATGTTAATATCTGGCGAAAACGAAAAAAATAAATTATAAATACGAGGGTAGGCTGATAAAAAGTCAGCCTAACAAAGTAAAAACAATTTTTTAAATTCGTAAATATTTTATTCGATCAGTGTTTTCTATCAGTTGATTACTGTGAAAGTTTGATGCGGTTTTATCAACACTGGTAATTTTGGCGGGACTTTTAGCGCACTCACTTTTGCATTGTCGTCAATATGAATAAAATCGAATATCGTGCTGTCATAAGATTTCTGTTTTTAAAAGAGAAATCCAACGACCAATCCAAGGAGTTAGACAAAGTTTAAAAGGATTCAGCTCCATCGTTTTCAACAATAAAATTGTTGAAATTTCAATTTCAATAAACAATTTCAACAAATATTCGACTGCTGAATTTAAATGCGGGCGGACAAGCATTTTTGACGATGATCGCCCGGGTCCTCCCAGAGAGGTGACAACACCAGAAATTGTGGATAAAGTCCATGGAATGATATTGGATGATCGCCGAATCAAGCTACGAGAGATTGCAAATGCTCTTAACATTTCTTGGGAACGCGTTGGAAACATTTTACACGAATTTTGACACATGAGTAACCTTTCGTCAAGATGGGTGGCTTGCTCACAATGGAAAATAAACGCAACCGCTTGCACATTGCGAAGGAGGGTTTGGCATTGCTTAACGCAAACAATAACGAATTTTTTCGTCGTTTTGTGATTGTTGACTAACCTGGATTCATCACCATACACCAGAAAGTAAGGAACAGTCAAAGCTATGGATTTCAACTGGAAATCGGCACCGTAAACGTCACCTTGTTGGCCTGTTGTCGGTCAACAAGGTGATGGCAACGGTTTTCTGGGATGCTCGAGGTGTAATTCATGTGGATTATCTGGAAAAAGGCAGAACAATTACGGGAGAATACTATTTCAATCTCTTGGGACGATTTGATTCGGAGCTGAAGAAAAAAAGGCCGCACATGGCGAAGAAAAAAGTTTTGTTTCACCAGGACAATGTGTGAATTGAATTCGAAATTGTGTGAATTGAACTACGAAATTCTACTCCATCCACCTTTTTCTCCAGATTTAGCACCCTGTGACTATTATGTATTTCCAAACGTAAAAAAATGGCTTGGGGGTAAGAAATTTCAGTCAAATGAACAGGTAATCTGTGAAACAAACGCCTATTTTGAGTACCTAGACAAATCCTATTTTATGGAAGGTATTGGGAAACTGGAGGATCGGTGGTCGAAGTGCATACGTCTGAAAGGAGATTATGTTGAGAAATAAAAAAGAAAAATTTTTAAAATGACCCTTTTAGGGTATTATGTTCGAACTACAATGGTCTCTACTCTATAACATCTCTTTCCTGTCCCTCAAATTTAAAATATAGAATTTTAAATTTCCTTACTAACTCCTCCTAGCCTAATAATTGAGAAATAGCTTAATATATACTAACAAATCGTTTCTTGAGCGCCCCTCGGTCGTCTGGGCCTCTAAGCTTTATGATGAATACAGGAATGCTAGCTGATGCTCTTATTGATGCACAAGCCATTTCCAAATTCTGAAAGTCGAGGCACTGAGTATCAAAAAAAAATAGTTGGTTGCCTGTGACACCATATTTCATAAAAGAAATTTACCCAACCACTTTTTAGGGCACTTGACGTTCCGTTAAAATAAATGTGACAAACTCATGCATATATTTTCAAACATACATATGTACACCAGCGGACAACGGTTAAAGCGAAAAAAAGAATTTTGCCGCTGAATATATTTGTATGAACGCCAAGTTTTCTATGCAAGTTATCTTTATTTGTATATAAATACATGTTTGGCTGCACTAAATTTAACAATATTTTTTTTTTGGCGAAAAAAGAACGAGAGGTAAAGACAGTGATGTAAATATATTTTGATGTTTATTAATTTTGTCCACCAGCATTTTGTTAATTATTTTAATAAAACTATTAAAACTGTTTGCTCTACTTATTTTCAAGTATGCGCCAAGAATTGAAAGGAGGGTGCAATATTTTCGCACAAGACGTGAATATTATTAATCTTGTCACGACTTTAAATTTTTTGCACAACTACCTGCAGTTCTGCCTTAGATTCCTTTAATCCTGCTGGCACTTTCCTCATACAGTCAATGCAGGTGGAGGACATAGAGCTCGCTGGTGATCCTGGTGGTTTTGATTCTTGGCCTTCACGTGCTTGTCCTGATTTCACGACGCAGTGAATTTGTCGAACCTGAAGTTGCTCTTCACGGAAGCGTCGCGAGCAGCTTTTTCGTTTTTGTTTCAATTCTTGTTTGTATTTCTTGTGTAACAAAACCTGGTGGTGACTTCCCTCACTTCCCTCTCTTTCTTTCAAGCGAACGGTCGTGTTTTTTTGTGCGCACTGCGTTTTTGACAAATATTGGTAAACCGGCGTTTACATACTTTGTGAATTAAATCTTGTGAATCTTAACAATCTTAAAGCCTAAACCGTATCGCTTCGCGAGTGCTGTGGTATATTTGGAGTCGAATTAATAATTTGTCTAAATTCTATTCCAAGCATAGCTCAGCTCTGCTTCTTCCCCGGCTTATCTATATTTCTGCATTTCTCTTTTGCACTCATTCAAAGCTCCCGCTTCGGCTTCTTGTTTGGCACAGTGGTTCAAGGTATTCTGTTTTTTAACTTTTTAAATATTAATTTTTGTTTTATTAAATAAAAAAAAAAAAATAAAATAAAATGGAATTTAAACTGGTCTGTGCCATTAAGTCTTGCAACAAGACAATTTCCACATCCCAGCCTAGTATCCATTGCTGGTTATGTGAAAACGTCGTGCACGCCAAGGGTGCTGGTTTCACTGCATCAGTTTCGGATGCCATTTCACGTAGGTCTGGGATACATTATTGTTGTGAAAATTGTCGTGCTGTGCAAGGCGAAATGAGATCGTTCATGAGACAGACCAAAAATGGATTTAAAGAGCTGATCCCTGGTTTTCGTAAAATCAATGACCAGCTCTGTGCGCTTGACACTCAATTTAGTGGCCTTCAGCTGCTAACTGAGTCCTCTAAGCGTAAGAAATCCGCTGTTTCTGATCCGCCTCAGCCTGCTCAGCCGACATTAATGCAGCCGCTTATATCTCTGGCCACCCCAAGGGCTAGAACTGAGAAAAATTCGTCAGAATTTCTCAGGAATAATGAGCAATTGTCCGATATGTCCGCCATGGCATCCCTTCAAGTGATGCCACAGGTCCTAGGGAACGAAACCCCCATTAGAGTCACCCAAAAGGGTATTCCACAGTCCGGACCACCGGCACCGACTGATGCTGCAGTTCTTGTACCTGCGACACCAAAACCCTTACAGGTGATTCCTCCATCGAAACATATATTTGTTTCTCGGCTTGCCCCTGATACTTCAGAGATTGATATCTCGGCTTATATCAAAGCCAAAACTAAAGCCGATATAAAGGTGGAGGACATACAAAAATTTAAATATAATTATACAAGGCGCACGTCTTCTTTCAAGATTCGTGTGCCCGCGCTGATGTTCAAGACGATTTGTTCTCCCAGCCTAGTTCCGTAAAAAAAAAAGTTAATAAACCAGTGGGAGTGAGACTTCCCAATATCGGAACCACTGACCAACCCTCCACCTCTTCTTTGGCCACTAACCCAAAAAACTAGTTTCCTCACTAACTCTTACCTATCAGAATACTAGGGGGCTACGTAGCAAACTCCCCAAGCTATATTCTGATAGTTCTTTCTTTGCATCCCATATAATAGCATTTACAGAAACTTGGTTAAACCCGGAGATCTTTAGCTCCAAAGTTTTTCCAAGTAAGTACACCACTTTTAGACGGGATCGATCTCAGCGAAGAGGAGGTGGAGTCCTCATTTCGGTAGACTCTACTTTTGCTTCTGAAGAGGTGAAATCCCAAGAGTTTGGTGACATAGAATTTATTTGCGTTAAAATCACTATGTCCGTGAAAGCTTTATACATTACATGTTCATATATACCTCCTATGTCTGAACCGCCCACATATTGGCAGCATTTGTCAATCATGTTCGAAATTCGCTAGGTCGGCTCTTAGACTTATGTTTTGTATCTGATCCTGATGGTACCGCTCTCTCCAGAGCTTTTCCCCTTTCAACCCCAGAGGATCCATATCACCCCACGTTGGAGGTCTCAATCGAAACCACTCCTGGTATCGATCAGATGTCTCCGAGCGTGGTAAATAAGATTCGCTGTTTCCGTAAAGCTGATTTTCAGAAACTTAATAGCCTTATCGATACATTTGACTGGTCTGATATTCTGGCGTGCACTGATCTTAATGTCACTTTAGAAAAATTTTATTTTACTTTAAATACATTTTTTGACTCATGTGTGCTTTGGAAACATCCGTCCGCTTCCTTGGTATACAAGGTGCCTCACTAACCTAAAAAATAAAAAAAAAAAGCTTTTACTTAAATATAAAAAAACCTGCAGTAGTGTTGATTTCTCAAGATACCTACTAGCTCGGTCGAATTTTACCGTGCATAACGCTGAATGTTATAAAAATTATGTTAACCGCTGCCGGATTCAATTTACTCAGGATCCAAAGCAGTTTTATAATTTTGTAAACACTAAGCGTAAACACGTATCTTTTTCACCCCTGCTTACGTTTGAAAATTCCTCTGCGACTTCGGATCAGGCCATTGCCGATCTATTCGCAGAATTTTTTCAAACAACTTATTCTCCTCCTAAATTGACTGATCAGCCTTACACATATAACATTCAAGCAGCAAATCTTATTTTCTGTCCGTTTTTTTCTGAGAACAACTTATTATCTGGTCTTTTAAGGGTAAAACCCATTTATTCGCCAGGCCCCGACGGAGTACCAGGGTGTGTGCTAAAATACTGCGCCAGAGCTCTGTGCAAACCTCTTCTAAGGCTGCAAACATAGTGCGCGATGAGACGAAGACGAAGATGAAGACGAAGCTGAAGATGAATTCCTCGCGATGCGAGTAAGCTAATAGGTTACATCAGTGGTGGGCACGAAATCTAACGGTCGGAGCCGCAGCTCGGCCAAACAACAAATTACAACAACAACCACCTCCGTCGCGATGCGTCGCTGCCACGAGCCAGACAGAATGTGCGAGCAAAAAGAATACACTGACAAAAACAGTTTCAGTACATTTAATTTTTTATTAAAAAAAAAATCATATTAATATGATGCATAATCACACTGCATTATATTAATTTTATGGTTTTTTGTAAAATAATATTTCTATTCAAAGTCTAAAATTTCAATTTCTTGGTCCATTTTTACGTTTACTTGTCTTGAATTCACTGCACAGAATGACTTCCAAACTTTTTTGGCTGTGCAGAAGTCGACGACAAATTGTTTGCTTTAAAATTGTTTTTGTTTTAAGTTGCTTGTGCGCAAACCCACCCTTATTTTTTTTTGTTGCAAACTCGGGACCGAGGATTCGGGTCCGCACCTGCTTCAAAATTTGTGTAGCATTGTTTTTGTAAATCTCCACGACTCACTGGCCGCGCGACCCGACCGTCTGGACCGATTTGCTGACGCCAAAAATTACGAATAACGGAGGGAGCCTTGAGAGCCCGAGGAGCCATGGGCTTGCCCACCCCTGGGTTACATAGTGCAAGACGAATTTGTTGCGATTTTGTGATGTTAGTCGCAATGGATTTCTCTTCAGATGATTAGCTACTGTTAGAGGAAAGTTTATTTTTAAAATTAAAACGAAAGAAAACAGTGAATGGAGTAATTCACCCAATTAATTTGGGAAGAAAAGTATTCGGCGAATTTCATCATTTATTTAATGAGCTGCGACAAGAAGAAAAAATATTTGTGAAGTATACCAGAATGAAAATCAGCACATTTGATTACATTCTGTTGAAAATTGAACCGCTAATTATTAAAAATTATTAAAAATAATTATTAAAATTTTAATAAAACCCCAATTATACCTGCAGAAAGGTTAATTGTAACGTTAAGGTAAAAAATTAATCAAAATTTTTTTTGTTTTCATTCATTTTAATCATTTAAAATTTTCATTCAGTTACATTTTTTATATTTTTCTTAATTTGAAAATGTAATAATGTTTCCTGATGAAACGTATTGGTTCGGCACCTGTGGGGATAAAGCATTATCAGAATATTGGGTTGACGAAGATTCAAATTCAGTTGATGATGGTACAGATATGTTAGAAGCTGGGTTTTGAATATTTTGAAATTGAAAAGAGCTTCCCACATTGTATGCATAGTTATAAACAGATTTCTGCATGTCCATTCTGCATAAAAGTTTCGTTTGCGGATCTATTTTTCTAACATGTGGCAATAAGCTCATAAAAAAGCCATATCCCCATCGTCAGCCGAAATAGCAAGCAATCGTCAGGAACAAAGCAAAATAGCAAGCGATTCGTCTAGCATCTTCGTCTTCGTCTCAGCGCGCACTATGTTTGCGGGCGAGCAAATTCATATGATTTGTTCTGCACTGTTTTTCGTCTTCAACTTCGTCTTCATCTTCGTCTTCGTCTCAGCGCGTACTATGTTTGCAGCCTAAGACTTTTCAACTTATCTTTGGAAACCTCGATTTTTCCCCTTAAGTGGAAGGAATCATTCATAATTCCCCGACATAAAAAATGGAAAAGGTCCGATGCCGCAGAGAGGCACAGAGGCATCTCTAAATTGTCGGCAATTCCAAAGTTATTTGAAAAATTAGTTATTCCTCATTTGCAACACCTTTGCTCTTCGATCATCTCTCCTTGTCAGCATGGCTTTATTAAGCGTCGCTCCACCATCACGATTTTTTTGGAGTTGACATCCTTTGTCATAAATGGCTTTTATAAGGGATATCAATCCGATGTAATTACACAGACTTTAGAAAAGCGTTTGATTCAGTGAATCACTCACTATTGTTGAGTAAACTGAATATGTTGGGATTTTCTACTTAACGTGGATCTCCAGCTATTGGATGGAAGGACACAAAAGGTCTTATTTAAAATGAATATAATAAACCACAAGAATAAACACAAACACAAATAAAACACAAGGAAGTCATCTTGGCCCATTGTTATTTTCTCGTTTTAACGAACTCTCTAGTTCTAGGTATGCAGATGATGTAAAGCTTTGTCTGAAGTACAAATCCATCTCGGCCCAATGCAGTCATCAGTCAGACCTTGATAACTTTCAAAAATGGTGTTTCAGTTAACGATTTAATACTTAATGGATCAAAATTCAAGCATATGTCTTTTTATCGTTCTTGCCCTCTGCAGGCTTCGTATACTCTTCATGGCATTGCTTTAGAGAAATTAGCTCAGGTCAATGATTTCGGCGTCCTATTCGACATTAAACTTAAATTTTTCGTTCATATATCCTTAATGGTTAATAAGGCTAAAGGAATCCTTGGTTTTATTAAAAGGTGGTCAAAAGAATTTAATGACCCGTATATAACCAAAACATTATTGATCTCTTTGGTCCGTCCGATACTGGAGTACGGTTCATGTGTCTGGAGTCCGCAATATGGAGTACATTAGGACCGCATAGAATCCGTAGAAAAGAATTTCTTCACTTTTTCTCTTAGAGGTCTAAACTGGGATGCAAATCTTCACTTTTCATCTTATAATAGTAGACTCTTACTAATAAACTTACTTAGCATAACAAATCGTAGGAAAATGCTCGGTTTAGTTTTTCTGCAAAACCTAATTAATGGGGATGTAGATAGCCTGCATTTACTATTATAACACGCTTTAATTTTAAAATTCCTAGTAGACGGACTAGAAACTTTAGTCATCTATTCCTTAGCCATTGTAGTTCGACATATGCACAGCACGACCCTTTTAGGGTCTTATGTTCGAACTACAATGGTCTCTACTCTATAACATTTTTCTCCTGTCCTTCAAATTTAAAGTATAAAATTTTAAATTTCCTTACTAACTCCTCCAAGCTTAATACATTACATCTTGCTTAATATTTACTAAATTATCGTTTCTCAGGAATGCTAGCAAATGCTCTAATTGATTCAAAGCTATTTCAAATTCTGAAAGACTGCCAAAAAAAATATAACTTCAGGCGTTAAAATATCCCAAAAGTATTAAAGGATGTTTACTATGTTTGATGATTAGGGACAGCTCGTTGGCAGAAAAATTGTGAGCGGGTGGAATGTAGGCATTTAAGATTTTTATTTTTTGTCCAATATCTAGTTGGATAGCGATGTGCAAGATATTAAAGTTTTGGGCGGATTGCATTAAGGTGTGGGGTAGGTACCTTCTAACAAGAATACCCACTCCTTGCTTCGAATTTAAGTTTAGTGGCAAATTAGTAAAATAACCAATTTATTGTTTTGGGCAGATTATATTTTTTGAATTGTATGGTAATTCACGGTTTCCTGAAGACATATAATATCTGGGCTTTTATTAGCTTTTAAGATTTTTAATTCATCGAATTTGTTCATATAGCCATTTAAGTTCCATTGTATAACATTAATTTTCATGGATAAGTGTTAAAAAATCTCTGTTTTTTTTATCTAAACAAAGATAAATAATCTTTGTCTCTGTTTTCATTTTATTTTCTTGCTGCTTTAACGTAGCATGGGACAGCATGGTCCCACGGCATGTACGGCATGTAGCCGCCCCGCCTGCATTTGGTAAGTGGCCCAGCAAGTTTAGATACATCCATCAGACTATCTATGGGAGCCTCGGTGCGCTGTTCATCAAAGATAGATTTACGGTCATTATAATTAAATATATCGGTATTTATAATGTTGTTCTTGGCAAGTGTGATTGTGAGCATGCAATTTTGTAATTCAGAAATAAGGATTATATTCCTGGGTAGAAGTGTTGCGAAAAGTCCCTTAACTAACCAGTCCCTTTTCGCCTTGGGAATTTTATTTACTGCGTCTGTGAGTATGCTGTGAGTATTTCCAAGTCTTTTATTATTGCGTACGAGTACCTCAAAGACTCTGTTCTGAATTTAAGTGTTAACTCTGTCGACGTTGGTCTGTTGCGCCTTTTCAATAGTGGCTCTAATAGCCAAGATAAATGGCATGGATAACTTCCCCTACAATCCACAGCCTACAATCCGTGACTGAGTGTAACGATCTATTGTATTCTACTATAGACCACAAAATTAGTTCCACAGTTTCGCGAATTTTTTTTTTATCGATTTTGAGGCTCCTGGCTATTTCTGCCCAGGTACTGTGGAATCTTCCACTTGGCCATTAGAGCTACTGTGTAGCGGTGGCTCATTGATGACATCGATGCTGTATTGGTTTTTCAGCAGAGATGTAATTTTTTTTGAATTTAAGGAAGCCTCATTGTCACAATAGATGGTTCTAGTCTTAGAAGATAAGTCCTGTACGATGGCGAACTTTGAGAACTTATCGATGCAAGTAAGGAAGATCTTTTTGTCGGTAGAAAAAATGTCAATGTGTAAAATTTCCCCTACGTATGAAGGAATTGGGGTGCCTCCTAACTCCTGTCGCTTGGTGTGGCGATCACATTTGGCTTCATTGATATTACGAAGGTGGTCGAACGCGTTGCGCTGGGTTTCATAAAAAGTATTAGGAATTTTTTTCGACATATTTTTACTGACAATTCCGTTTTCTTTGAGAATATAAGTATGTCACCTGTCAAAAGAGGCAAATTCTTCACAAAACTTCTGTAATAGAACTCATACATTGCCCTGATTTTTTCAGGGTCTGTTTTTGTCCCCCTCTAGTACCTATCAAGCCTTAAAATTCTACGCTTTCTTTAAAAAATTTCATCTTTTATCGAGCCACCTTCATGTTTCGTTTTTGAAAAATATTATAGCGCCATCGACGTAGACGTAACATATCGTGCATATTTCTTCCCGCAGCACGTCGTCGATGGTTCTTTGGAATATGCTACATAGGTACATAGGTAGTCGACAAAATTCGCAATTCCCTCCCTTAACTGAGAACGAGGTTTTTTCCAAGTCTTTCTCTGCCAAGTATATCAGATGATATCCTGACCTCGAGTCCAGTGTAGTAAAAAATTTGTCTTTTCCCAAGTTCGCTAGAATCATGGGAATGCTTGGCATGGTGTAGCGATCGGCAATTGTTGGCTCGTTTATTTTCCTGATGCCATTGCTCAGCAGTTCCTTGATTTGTTTGTCGGCAAATTCTGCTGCCCCCATGGGATAGGGGTGTAATCTGGAGTAGACGGGTTCATCACTCTTGTTTCGAATAATAGCGATGACGGAGGTGTTAGGGTGAGCGCCTCGTTAGAGGTCGAAAACACCTTTAATCTTTTTAGAATAACTTTTTTTGAATAAAGCCGTGAATAGAGTTCACAGTAAAAGGGTTCTCGACCGGCATTACGTGTTTTAGCTCCTTTATGGGCTTAACGTATTTTTTTTTGCCGCGCCGTATCGAAAATTATTGTTAATGTTCTGTCAGCCAACTGTCGCTTGATGAACTGCAGTCGGGAGAGCTTTCTAAGAAATTTAGAAGGTCCTTAAGTTCGTCGGAGTCATAACTTCTTCAATGGTGGCGACTTCCGCTACAGCTGCGGCGGAGTACCCTGCCTCCTTTTTTTCATGGGACTGGGTTATGTTATTGAGGCGCTAGCGTCTTTGCCCCGATTAACGAGATGAGTTCTGCCTTTTGTGATTGTTATTAGTCTGTGGCTTTTCCCAATATGTTTCCTCCCTATGTTTGGATGTCGAAGGTTCAATCTCCATAGGCTGTTCTTTTTTATTGTCTTCAACTTCGAGGTCCCAGCGCTATAACCAGAGGATGTCATCTTGTGGCTTGCCTTGGCTTTTCTTACGAATAAAGTGTGAGTGTGTGACTTTGTCCTGTCGAACCATTTCCAGTTTCTGACGTAGTACACGTAGGGACGTTTTGCCCGCATATGAGCAATCCAGCCTAGCCAGAATTGCATCGAAATTAAACACGGAATTATTGGACGTGAGGAGCGCACGCGCGTTACGGCAGATTTTGTTTTTAATAATAACCACTGCTTCGTAGTGGGCATCGCTACCTACGTGTATCTTTAATACTTCGTGTGCATCTGATGCAGCCTGCCTCCACGACACGTTTTCATCGTGGCTGCCACCAAAAGTTGAGCGCGATTTCGAAATGTCTAATTTTACATTGCACTTAATGGTAGGGTTCGGTGTTACCTTTTCATAAACTTCTACTTGGGGTGCCTGCACAGTTAACGAGCTGACCTGGTTCCTAATTGATTCGATTTCCGCGTTAATTTCGATTCGCAAGCGCTGCTTCTGTGCGGCTAGCGCGGCACTGAAGGCATTTGTTATTAGCGTTTCGACAATTTCCGCGTTAATTTCTGATGGGTCTAGGTGTGTCACTGCGGGACAAAATCCAATATATTCACTTTCGTCACTGTCGTTTCACTTACTTATATTCCCAATTCATCGGCCGCAAAGGGGGGTGAGTGAGTTAACCGGCAGCAATGTTGGCGAAAGCATGATAAAATATAAGTTATCTTGTAGCCAGTTGCTCGGTGGTAAGGCTGCTCTAGATCCGGCCGATGATGAGGTGGCACCGGCAGGGTGCTTGATGAGTAGTAGCGGTTCAAGATAGGTGCGAATTGGCGGCTGGTCCCAGGTGGCCGCTGATGGTGTGCCACCGGAAGGGTGGTTGATGAAGTGTAAAATAAAGTTTATGTCGAGAGGGTGATGGCCCCCCTATACCCCTGGCCTTAAGCTCAGTGGGCGAATGCAAATAATAAGACAGCGATAGCCGGAGTAAAGTTTTACGAAGCTAAGTGCTCTTTATTCCAATGATTGTAAAACAGAACTGAGGAACTTAGCAGTAGAGTGCTTAATCGGCAGGCCGACCGCATGACAGTGGGAAATGCTGACGATCGCAAAATGAGCATAACTCACCATACCGGGAACCAATGGTATC
Organism: Drosophila malerkotliana malerkotliana; assembly: GCA_018153235.1. Lineage (NCBI taxonomy): Eukaryota > Metazoa > Arthropoda > Insecta > Diptera > Drosophilidae > Drosophila > Drosophila malerkotliana. The sequence goes on from JAECXV010000083.1 coordinate 615,660, forward strand.
CAGGCACGGCCCCCAAAGGCGGGTATGCTGAGTCGGCATCTGGAAAGAATAGGGTGATCCAAGAATCACCCAAGATTTCTACCGACTGTTTGTTACCCCTCAGAAGTGTTAACTACTCCCCACTTAGGAGTAAGACCGTCCTCGGTCGTCTTGAATCTTTCAGCAACCTGTTGCATTTCCCATGCATCTCGTCTTCTCCTCCCCACGAGATGGAGCAGGATGAAAGTGCTGATCAAAAAGCTTACTCCCACGCCGACAGCGATCCAGATGTTCGTTGATCCAGCCGACTTTACTTCGTTTTTGAGGGTTTGGAACGTTTCCTGGTTTTGGCAGTTCATCCTCTGAAGCATTGGCATACTAAGCACGTGGTTATGCCCGATAATGTTTAGCAGGGGGGACGCCGCCACGCCCGCAATCTTTCTTATGCTTTCGCGTCGGTTCAAGTATTTTTTGCCGTTTACAAAGGCTTATCGCTCAAATGTTATTAGATTTACTATATTGGGACCATTTGTTTCTATATTGGGACCGTTATCCGTGCTGACTATTGCCGGACACTCATTGATTATCATTATACCATCGTCTACCAGCGTTATGTTGCTTAGGTGGCTGGCCTGCATTTCGCAATGCGCCGTGACCCCTGCGTGTAGACCTCGGGCGCAAGTGTCCTGGGTTGCCAGTTTGCAGAATGCTCCGTACATCGTCGACACGCAATCAGTGATCGCTAAGACTTCTTGGTTGCACTCAGCTACCACGTTGTCCCGTAGTTGGAGAACAGTGTGTTGGTGAGAAACGGGAAAGACGGTAACTTTTTTACATTTAAATTTTATCTTAGGGTATGCAATGAGCACGTGAATAATATTGTCGGACTGAGGGACTTTAATGTAAGATGCCTCTATTAGGCTGCTAAAACGGACTTCAAATCTTTGTGGTTAAAAATAGCAGGGTTTATTTGATTTTGCAAGTGTGACCGTGAGCATCAGATTCTGAATCTCTGTAATTAGCATTCTATTTCTGGCCAAAAGAACTTCGTATAAATAGGGTGTGTCAACCAGGTTATTCTTATTTGCCTTAATGATTTCGTTGACAGCATCGGTTAGTTTGTTAATCTGCTTTGGCGTTTCGGTGTTAATAACTACTTGTATATTGTTTGATTCGATTAACCGGGACTCGGAAATTTTTAACATTTCGAGGTCAGCGGCATCAGGTGTGCCCGCTACCACTTTTAACGCGGTGCCTAAAAAGTCTAGGCTTCTGGCGATTCGGTGGTGTACCTTTAGTACGGATAATATATTTCTAATATGATCAGTATCAACATCTAACAATTTTCGCATGTGCGATTGTGAGAAAAAGCGGACAATCTAGCTGTTTCATCTATCATAATTGAAAACTCTGTCAAATTGCTCGAATGCCTACAGTAATTCCCATGTTCCCTCACCAATGCAGTTTCGTCGGTTATGGGGATGTACCGGTCGTGAGTGTAGTCTGTCACTCTAACTAGTGTGACACTAGTTAACGTTAACTACTGCTAATATTGTTAATATGATTCCCGCGATCCTGTAAGAAAATGACAGGTTAAATCTATTGGCTATTTTCTAAGTGCGTGTTTGTGTTGTAAATTGAAGAAAAAGGTTGACTTAAAAGTTAGACTTAAGGTTGTCCTTGTGGACTACCCTCCCTCCAATGAGGACCACTGTCCCTTGGTCCGCTTCTACGCGATTTTCCGTGTATAACGGAGTTAACTTGTTGCCTAGTCTTTTATTGTTCTTTAAGGGGTTATATACACTTGTGATTGATTAAAAAATGATTTTATTGCATATTCTTTAAGTGTATACTGTTGAGAATACTTGCACAATTCATAACGATCGGAGCATTAGAACCGAAGTTGTAGCTATTTATAGCGCACTACCTGCACATCAAACTTGAACAAACTGGAAACTTTAAACGCGATTATCTCAGAACCTTGATTTTTCGAAATTACCTTTGCGGTGGACACGATTACTAAAAAACTATTGATCCGATCAACACCAAAATTTGAACAATTATTTATTATGATATTAGCTAGTCCGTGAACGAGGGATTTTTAATTTTTTTGAAAACTCCTTTTTTAAAGCATAAAAATTAAAAATCGTATACATTGAAAAAGTAATTTTTTGTTAAAAACGTCGCCATTTTTTTGGTAATCCAAATTTTTAAAAATCCTTCGTTCACGAACTAGACAATACAATATACTGACTAAATTTTTTTGAATTTTGGATTTCGGATGAACCGTTTTCGGGATATCATGTCCACCGCAAGACACCATCGAAAAAAGACGATCCGGGAATTCGGCTATAACAATTTTATTACCTAATATTTTTTTATGAAAAAATTTAAATAAGTACCCAGAAAAATGTACTAAACAACGTCGGTAAAACACTTTTCATAAATATTTTGTATGGTGTCAAAAAAAAAATCGATAAAATTCCATTTTTTGTGCGGTACAACTGTATATAACCCCTTTAGTAGACTCTTTCTCTTACCTCAAATATTCTATTTTATCTTGATGGGTTACACCTGTCAAGATTATCCCTCTGTGCGTTTTCAATATTCAATTTTATTGCTTCCTTAACTTTTTCGGAAGCAGAGTAGATTACATCAATGGGTTTTTGGGTAATGACCGAGTGAAATGTTATATTATATTCAACGGTCGCCCGCATAACTTCCTCCACTGTATCATTAATTTGCTTATCCATTTTGATGCACCACGCTATTTCTGTTAGGGTGCTGTGGAGGCGTTCGATTTGTCCGTTTGAACTACTGTGCAGCGGGGGTGAATTTACAACATCTAAGCCATACTGATTTTTGAGTAACAATGTGATCGTTTCAGAGCTGAAAGACGCTTCGTTATCACAGTATATTGTCTTTATATTTGGGAATAAGTTTATGTTAATAATGGAGAATAGGGACTTTCACGTCTAAAATTGCCCTAGACACTATTGGTTGTATTACCGCAAATTTGGAGAATTTGTCGATGGCCGTTAAAAAAAGTTTTTTATCGGTGGAAAAAATATCAATATGCAGCATTTCGCCGACATTTGACGGAATTTGAGTTACCCCAAGTTCTTGTTTCTTGGGGTGTCTGTCATACTTTTCTGTAAGGCATATTTTACAACTTGTCACTATTTCAGTAGCCAACTTTGACATTTTTGGAAAATAATAGTCGCGGAGGACTTGTTTGATATTTTTCTGAGCAGCTCTGTGTGCCCGATTGTGCTCTGCGGTGATTATTTCGATCTGCTCACTTTTATCAGGAATGTCTGACACAAAGCAGTGCCAAAATTTCGTAGCTGGAATATTTGATACTAATGCATGTTGAATGCTTGCCAATGTTGGCAAGTTACAATGAATAGCGTTGACAATTTTTGGGTTAATGATTGGTCTTAGTGTTTCAAAAACGGTCGATTTTCCGAAATGTATAATATGGCGGGACTTATTTCCGAAAAATATAAAGTATCGCTTTAAGGAATTCTTTGCCTCTTCTAGGACTATCTGATTTCTGAAACAATTAAGAGGTTTTTCCGTTGTTTCTATCGTATAAGTGCTAGATTTTTCACTGTGAACTGTTGCACAGTCAGGTTCGGGTTCGTTTTGAAGGGCGTTGATGTTTTGTCGCGAAAGGGCGTCGGCGACAAAATTTTCTTTGCCGGGAGTGTATATGAGTTTTGCGCCGAAGTCATCTATAAATGCTTTCCAATGTTTTAATTTGTCATTTGGGTTGGTTTGGTTGGTTCTTGTCGGAGACAGCGAACGTTAGCGGCTTATGATCTGTGTAGATTCTTATGTCACGAGTCCCATACAGATACTGCCTTAATTTTCCTGGAGCCCAGACTATAGCGAATAACTCTCTTTCGTTAGTTGCGTAACGGGTCCCGCAGTCTTTAAGGGTTCTGGATATCATCTTTATGGGTTTTTTGTCTTGCGAAAGTACTGCCCCAATGCCGTAAGCTGACGCATCGGTTGTTAGATCGAACAGTTTCTTAAAATCTGGGTATTTGAGGGTGACATCTTCTGATGCCAAAATGTTTCGAAGTCTATCGAACGCGTCTCTTTGCTGATCGTTAAAATTTATTGGTATTTTCCTAGACATGTGTTTACTTACGGAACCGTTTTCTCCCTTAAGGAGGTTGGTTAGTGACCTGGCTATTGTAGCGAAATATAAAAACCGTTTTATAAAACATTTATAATAACTGGCAAGTCCTAAAAATGATCTTAGTGAGAATAAGCTTGTCGGTTCTGTGTTTTCCTTAATGGCTGCTACCTTTTCAGGGTCAGTTGGAGCCCCGTTTCGGGTTACTACGAAGAAGAGGTATTGGACACTTTCTTAAAAAAATGGGTTTTCTCTTTCGAGATGGTCATATTGGCCTGGCCTAATTTGTTCAGGACCCAGTCAATGTGACTGACATGCTCTTTTTCGTTTTCCGAAAAGTTTATGACATCGTCAACATAGACGTAACACGACTTCCCTATCTGCTTTCTCAATACGTCATCGATTGCCCTAGAAAAATGCTACCAGCATTTTTTAATCTACCGAAGTCGATTACCAAATGCTTTTTCCTACCACCTGTCTTATCTGACCATTTTTTATCGACCACCCAAGTTGGATTATTATACGGTGATCTCGACGGGATTATAATATTAGACTTCAGTAGGTCTTTTATTTCTTTATTAACGAATTCTGCGACACCCATTGGGTGCGGGTACGCTTTAGGGTACACTGGGTTGTTATCCTCAGTGCGAATAGTAGCCACAACATTTGTGTTGTACGGCAAGGTTTGAGTTGCGTCGGAGAAGACGTTAGATCTTGAATATTGAATAGCCTGAATATTTTGAGGTTGTGATACATTTTGGTTTTGTTTAAAATGTGACTGTTGCTTGGATTTAGAGGACGATGGGTTCCAGTCCATGGGCTCTGCTGCCTGACGTGGATTGCCATGGACGGCCCAGCCCTCTGGCTTACGCCCAGAACTTTGTTGGTTTTTATCTGTTTTTTTTAAATAATGAGGGTTCTTTTTGTTTCCTTGTTTATCAGGAGTTCGGTACTGAGTCTTACGAAAGTCAGAACTCTATGTCTTCTGTTCCATTGCCCTAGCATACGTTGCCGCGAACTAGCTTCTTTCGATGCTGTCTTCAGCCTCCCTAGCTAATGCCAATGCTGAAGGAAGGTCTTTTGGCTGTGCCGGGAATACGACTGCTCTCAGGTTTTTTTTAGGCCTGAGATAAACACATGTAGGGCGTCCGCCCTTACCTCATTGTTGAGCAATGTGGCTCTTTCAATGTCGTAGGACATGACAATTTTGTTCGTGACGAAGGTTAGCCTACGCTCAACCCCCACATATGGGGGTGGTCCTGGCTGTACTGAGACTCTATGGTAGGCCTCCACCTGTAGAGACCCTACACGCATGTTTTGTAACTGCATATTAACGGAATTTATTTGAGCTTCAAGTTCAGCTCGGAGCCTAGCTTCCTGTTGCGCTATGGCGCCCTGGATAATGTTTTGGTCTAAGCCCCGAATTTCTTCTTTTTTACTATCCCTTACGACTTCCTTTTTAATTTCTCTATACGGACCTGGAAAGTTCATTAAAAACTTGAACTTATGCCATCTAATTGGTACGAGGTTCATACGAGGTTCAATACATATAGTCGAATATTCCGTTCGGCTGGCATAACACTTCAATATATTTTATATTTATTTAATTTATTCAAACATATTTTCACAAAATAAAAACTTTTATATGAGCTACAAATGCAGCTTTATTATTATATACTTATTTTTTTAACGTGGGCAAGTTATATTTATTTTCGCCAATTATAAGGCGCTTTTATTGTATGCAATTTGGTGTATGTTTGATGAAGCCGTATATTAATTAATCAGCCCACATAAATGTTTCTCTTTAAAATTTTGAGGGTCGCTAGTTTATTTTTTTCGTTGGGCGCCAGTTATCTTGTAGCCGGAAAAATTACTTTTTGAAGTTCTTGTCGCAAGCACAAAATAAAACAACTTGAACTCATATTTTTACATGTTGTTAAAGACACATTTAAAATAACTAAAAAATCAAAACAGACATTGTTAAACGCCGGTGAGCAGGTCGATATTAGTGTAAACATAAAAAAAAATTATTTTAAGATACTTATATACTCTAGAGTTAAGAACTTAAACAAGAGAATGGCTTTCCAAAAACAAAAACAAAGAATTATGTCAAATTCAAAACAAATTAAAATAAAATTATAAACACTACAACTCTTGTCATAACTAAGAAAAACTTTTAGCCCGATGCCCCGTGTGCGGGTTAATCGAAACTTACTAAGTTCAACTTAAATTAAGGGACTTTAATTATACAGAGTGGACTACCTTGTATAATTGTATCATGGGCGAAAGAAGAAAGAAAATAAAAGTAAAAATGGCGTTTTGCGCACAACGTCTAGTTGTACAAAATTTCTAACCACTTTAGAGACGCCACTACAAAAAGAGAGTTAAAGCACAACAAATTTCAAGCAGAAAAAGGGAAAAATTTCAGTTGGGAAATGGATACATTTATCTCACACAGATACACTGGACAAAAAATTCCTCTGTTTTTATACCCTTGCAGAGGGTATTATAATTTTGTCCAAAAGTGTGCAACGCAGTGAAGGAGACATCTCCGACCCTATAAACTATATATATTCTTGATCATGATCACCTTCTGAGTTGATATGAGCATGTCCGTCTGTCTGTCTGTCCGTCCGTCTGTCTGTCTGTCCGTTTCTACGCGAACTAGTCTCTCAGTTTTGAAGCTGTCGTCTTGAAACTTTGCACACACCCTTCTTTCCTTTGCACGCAGTATATAAGTCGGAACGGCCCGGATCGGCCGACTATATCCTATAGCTGCCATATAACTGATTGATCGGAAATGGTATAACTTTGGTGTTTTTAGAGTTACAGAGTTCAGATTTGACACGAGAGCTATTTTTGGCAAACCATTACGACATGCCAAATTTCATTAGGATCGGCCGACTACCGGATCGGAACGGCCCGGATCGGCCAACTATATCCTATAGCTGCAATATAACTGAACGATCGGAAATGGTACTTGGTAGAAATATCAACTTTCTTATTTTTGAAGATAGAAGCTTGGGACTTTTTTTAGATTTTTTTTATGATGTATTCATAAGGATCGGCCAACTATATCCGATGTTTGCGATATATATCCGGTTTTAACTGCAAGGGTATATAAACTTCGGCTCCGCCCGAAGTTAGCTTTCCTTCCTTGTTTATTTTGACATAGAATCATTAAGGGAATAGGCGAGGGGAAAGTTCTTCCGTGCGTGACTGCCACTTAAATATTTTTAAACATAGAAATTGCTAGCTCTGGCACAAGTTTGTAAGTTGGTAAACAATTTTATCACTATTTTATTGGGTTGTAATGCATTTCAATTCAATAGTTGAGTATGGAGAATTTTTTGAGCACTTTATTTATTTTTATTTTTTTTTTTTTTTTTTACGTATTGACCTGGATGCTATCTTAGATATGTTATCTGTTGTCTTGCGCCGCTGTGGTCTTACGCCGCTATTACGATGGGAGGTACTCCCATCTCCATTACTAAGGCTCTTGAGGCACAAAACCATTTTTTCAAATAATAAATATTAACGGCAGAGCCGGAGTTCGTTTTAGCGACCTTTGCTTCATTGAAAAAGAATTGAAACTGAAAACGTAAGAGCTGACCATGCACAATTTGCCGAAGTCATAGGATCGCTGTCTACCGCTGAGACAAAGCCATGACCCAGAATGTCGCAATATGCTGGCTGAACCCTCGGGCCCATACGGAACAATATTAGGGTGGACCATACATGAGTGTATAGAATATATAATAATGATTAATAAAAAAATTGGTTGTTAAATTATATTGTCATATATACTTACATGCATACACACAGAAATCCTATATGTATGTACACATGCTGTAAAAGTGAGCTTTTACCTCTCAGAATTTCACAGCTTCGAAAGCATAGATTATAAGTTAGTCTTAAGCTGATCACGACTCAGAGCGGAGTTAATTGAAGAATTAATAAAGTTATTAATTATACTATAAACATAAACCCGCGTATAATAACTAAACAACAAATTACAATTGTCACAAGAGCATTTTTGTACCAACTGAGAAAGTTGGCATTCAACACTAAACTGGCGACGAGGATTTAAAACATAAAACTACAGCTACCTAATATCGACAACTATAAATTCTAAAATTGCGTGATTCAGTACTATATTTTACATTAACAGAGGGACAGAACAGAAAATATAGTATTGGACGTCGCTAAATACAAAGCGCACACGTGATAAAAGCACCTTACGTAACCCGCAGAGCAAGATAAGAAGGAAGAACGAAAAACTAAGAAGAACGGGGAGAAGGTAAACTAAAAGCTTTTCTTACCGCTACGACTGGAAACTATGAACAAGGCGATCGGTGCGAAGCAACAATTGACCAACCGTGGTTCTTAACATAAATTAAAACTTTTTCTTGTCTGGGTAATTTACACATAAATAAGTTAAAAATGGATGCTACTAGTATTAATGCCTTTAACTTTGAACTGCTTGAAAAATGTACAAGACTTTGATGGCACCGATGTTAACCAATTGCCAGACTTTATTTCGCAACTTGAAGCAATTATGCCAATGCTCGCCGGTTACGACGATGCAACGGGAAAAATCTTATTCGACTTTGTACGAAATAAATGTGTAGGAAAATCAAGACCAGTTATTCACAGGTACGGTAAAATCGAAAATTGGGATAAACTCAAAGAAATTTTGCTGAAAAACTTCGGAGAAAAAGAAAACAGCGATAACTTCATGGACATGCTTAAAATGTGTAGAGTAGACGGTACAATAGAACAATATTATGATAAAATTAACGATGTTGCAAATCGCTTGCATAATCGTATACACAACGATGAGACATACAGCACAGGCGAAGTAAACAGAATTGCCTTGCGAGTATTTAGAGATAACTTGCCAGAGCCGACTAAGACTATGATTTTCGCTAGAAACCCCGAAACATTAGATGAGGCCTATAAAATCATCGAGGATGCTAGACATCAGAATTATACGTTTTACGGACCTTTCCGGAAAACTAATAAAAATAGTAAACCAAAATATAGGTAAAATTTCAGCGATGATAATCAAAATTCTAATGAGCAACTAGTACCAACTAGTAATCGCAACTAGTAATTGTCCGAGCAGACGGACGATTCTAATAAAGGCCAGCAAACCCAGTTCAAACCTGGCAATAATAAACTCAGTACCAACTCAAGGTTCCAAGATAGCCAAAAACAGGCAAAAGACACTTCAGCTAGCGCATGCTCAAAAATGTCAACAAATAGCCGAAACAGCCTGTCGGGTCAAGCAGCAAGCAACTAATTTAAACACAACAATTAATAAGTAACTGATGTTTTGCTGGTCGCAAGCCGACTCTCTTTCGGCCGCTCGGCTTCGCTACTTCGGCGCTTATAGTTAGCGAGCATCCGCTCAGCCTATTCTGCAAGGTTGGCGCCACTCTCGTTCGTCTTCTTACCGCGCTCGCATCCTAAATTGGATTTCAAATATTGTACATAAATCCTAATTTCATATGCGGCCTGAATAAAGTTTATAACGTTGAAATTAATTAAATTTTCATTTTTATTTACGGCACCGAAAACTCTCGATGACCAAACATTGGTGAACCCCGACGTGATCGTTAATATATTCATATACACATAAACAAATTACTAAAACAAAAACAAAACAATTTTGTAAACAGTGTTATGTGAAATTATCATTATCGAATTATCATACGTGTCTAATAAGTTTATTTAAAATAATAAACAAATTAAAATATATTATTATATTATACATACATACAGGCATAAACATAACGGTAGTTCACAAGCACACATACATATTTACGATCCACAACGCAAGTGCATTCGCCCGCGCATAGACTTCATACAAACATACGATCCACAACGCAAGTGCATTCGCTCCCACATAGCTTCATATATATATACATTCCACAATTCCGCTACGGTTCTGAGCGCACAGTGGGGCAGGTCGTGTTCGCCGCGAGCAAATAAAATTTATTTCGGTTGTTCGGAACTGAATATAATAAATCATGAACTCCAGCGGCGCCGTCACAGGAGCACCCATTCCAACCCGGAGTGCAATTTTAAAGTGCAAGGCCCAGGGTATTCTCCAGGACTTACAGAGGATCCAAGGAGCTCTTCAGCCTGTTTCCAAGGTGGATGATGCCATGCTACACGTGCGACAGGGTCAGATAGCCACCATGTTCAGCGACTTCAAGGCCATCCACGGGGAGCTTGAGAGCTTGAGCTTCGGAGCTCGTAGCGACGATGCAGGCCGAAATTGAGCATGAGATCACCCTTCGCTCTTCTCGAGTTGGTGCCCACTCCACCCTAGCCAACGGAATGTCCACCATGCAGGCTGACCCAGGGTTAGGTCAAAGTTTTCAAGTGCTGCCTCCTTTGCCGCTGATCCCTAGGTTCAGCGGTGGATACTCGGAATGGGCTGAATTTTACTCGATCTTCTCTACAATCGTCGGCAGCAATCCTCGTATTAGTAAGGTGGAAAAGTTGCAAAGGTTGCGATCTTGCCTTCGGGAGTCCGCTTTCGAAGCAGTTCGTTCCTTGGAAGTCTCCGACGAGAACTATGATGTTGCGCTGAATTTATTGGAGAAACGATTTAATAACCGTCGCTTAATATTTCAGGCACACGTGAACAGGATTTTGGGCCTCAGTCTTTTGGAAAGTGGCTCAATAGCAGCTCTTCGAAGTCTTTCGGATAAATTTAATGCCCATATGCGAGCCTTAAAGAATTTGGGTACTTCAGTTCAGATCGCCAGCTGCATCATCGTCCAAGTTCTGCTTCAAAGATTGGACCCAGCTACCCAGGCCAAGTGGGAGGAGAGTCAAAACTCCTCAGGTTCAGACGCCATCCCTACTTGGGAGTCGATGGCCGAGTTTTTGGAGCAGCGGTGTAGGACGCTGGAGGCTATGGACGTGGCCATGGCTGCATACGCCCCGGGCGCTCCTGTGGGAAGGCGTCGAGGTGCAATTAATGGTAGATCATCCTTTATCGTTACTAATTCGCTTCCCTCTACCTGTGCTCTATGCGGCGGATGGTCCCATATAATGTCTGCATGCCCCCGATTTCTATCAATGCCCCCTGAGATTCGCCTTGGTGAGGCCAGGCGACTCGGTCTTTGTCGGAAGTGTCTGCAAACGGGCCATCACATGCGTGAGTGCCTCGCTGCGAGTTGTCGCAGTTGTGGAAGGAGGCATCACAGCCTGCTGCATTTCCTGGAGCCGCCGGCATCTAGCGGCCAGCCTTTGGTTGGTCCTCCCACGTCAGCCATAGCCGAGATCGCCGACCCTGCAGCCTCTTCGCCGCCCACTGCTAATGCACTAGTTGCTCAAGGTCACAGCGGCGATATATCGTTGCTTGCTACAGCGAACATTTTTGTTCGTAGTCGCGCTGGATCCCTTGTTCCATGCCGAGCTTTGTTGGATTCTGGATCTCAGGTGCACGTGATCACTTCCCGGCTGGCAAGTCAGCTGCAGCTCCGGAGGTACAAATCATTCATGGCGGTGTCTGGTATTGGAGATACCGGCTTTGCGACAGATGGATTCTCTGTTGATGTTCTCCTACGTTCTCACTGTTCCGAGTACTCGGCCCTGGTTAACGCCGTCATCGCCGCCAATATCACGGACCTGCAGCCTAGCTTCAGTTTGGATGTCTCCAGCTGGAATATTCCTGGCAATCTTTCTTTGGCTGATCCTGAATTTTTCCGCCCACAGCGCATCGACCTTCTTATCGGAGCCAGTCTGTTTTATGAGCTGTTGTGTGTTGGGCAAATTAAGCTCTCAGCCGGCCTGCCATTGCTGCAGAAAACTCAACTTGGATGGGTCGTGTGTGGAGGCGGTTCACATGTCCAGAGAAGGTCACTCGTTTCCACTGCCCACAAGGATGTTCCAGAGAGCGCAACAATGCTAGATGATCAGCTGGATTCTTTGCTCCGCCGGTTTTGGGAAATCGAAGACTGCTCCGAGCCTATTGTGAAGCGGACGAAGGAAGAGCTAGATTGCGATGCGCATTTCGTGCAACATGTTGCTCGGCTGGATTCCGGCGCTTACGCTGTGCGGCTTCCGTTAAAATGCGGCTCTAAGCTGTTGGGAGAGTCGTACCCCCAAGCCGTTCGACGATTTCTTTCCCTCGAAAGGAAGCTCTGTCGCCGTCCTCAACTAAAGGAGCAATATACTGCCTTCATAAAGGAGTATCTGGAGTTGGGTCACATGTCTCCAGTCCCTTCTGATGCGAGCGTCACTGGCCAATACTTTCTTCCACACCATTGTGTTTTAAAGGAGGACAGTTCAACAACCAAGCTCAGGGTTGTCTTTGATGGATCTGCTGTCACAACTTCTGGGTATTCATTGAATGACGTGTTGATGTCTGGCCCAGTTATTCAGCCAAAGTTACTGCATATTCTGTTAAGGTTCCGATGCCATCGGGTGGCCATTACTGGAGATATTTGTAAAATGTATCGTTGCGTCAGGGTTTTTCCTGAGGACAGCTATCTTCAGTGTATTCTTTGGCGGGATTCCACCCAGGATGAGTTACAGGTTTTTAAGCTGGACACGGTCACCTACGGAACGAAGCCTGCCTCATTTTTAGCAGTTCGGACCATGCATCAGTTGGCAGATGATGAGCAAATAATGTTTCCAAGGGGGCCGAAATTCTGCGTCGCGACTTTTATGTGGATGATCTGCTTTCCGGAGGCGACTCTATAGATGAAGCTATTAGCATAATGCAGCAAACATCCGCGATCCTTGCCAAAGGCCAATTTCGGTTAAGGAAGTGGTGCTCCAATGTTGCTGACGTGCTGGATAAGGTGCCTGAAGAAGATCGGGAGTCTTTCCTAAAGTTTGATGATGGTAGCAACTTCACAAAGACACTGGGTCTTGCTTGGGATCCTGCAACTGACCGCTTGCTATTTTCTTTTGATGGGATTCAGTCAATCTCAAAGCCCACTAGGCGCATTGTGCTTTCTTCAGTCGCTCGGCTTTATGACCCCTTAGGCCTTGTTGGTCCTGTAATTTCAAAGGCAAAGATCTTTCTTCAGAAGCTGTGCCGTGAGAAGTTGTCCTGGGATGAAAGTCTTCCTCAAGCTCTTCACTGCGACTGGAATATGATTTGTAGCAGCTTTGGTAGTACGCAGCGCGCCGAATTCCCGAGATGGGTGCTAACATCGAAATCCGAGTTGGAGGTCCATGGATTCTGTGATGCCAGCATTGAGGCGTATGGGGCATGCGTTTATGTCGTGTCCAAGGGCGCAGGATCTGCAAGCTATTTACTCTGTTCGAAGTCCCGAGTTGCGCCGTTGAAGACTGTTACGGTGCCTAAGCTGGAATTATCGGGAGCCGAGTTGTTGGCTCGACTTATGTCGGAGGTAGAGCAGTTGAAGGTCTACGTTGGAAAGTATTTTTGCTGGTGCGATTCTGCTGTGGCTCTGTCTTGGATTCGAGAAGAACCCTCTCGGTTTAATGTTTTCGTCGCCAATCGAGTTTCGACCATTCAGAAGCTAACTAGAGAAATGGAGTGGCGGTATGTTCCCACTTCTTTGAACCCAGCAGATATCCTGTCGCGTGGTGCTCTTCCCAATGAATTGGTTGAGAATAAGCTGTGGGCTCATGGTCCTCCGTTTCTCGTTGGATCCCAAGAGACGTGGCCAACCGCGGTCCCATCTGAGAGATCAACCCTGGAGTTGCGTGCAAGGGTCCTGCTCATTCAGTCTCCGTACGTGGATATAACAGCGGTTTCTAAGTACGCTAATTCGTTTTCAGCACTGCAAAGGGTATTCGCTTACGTATACAAGTTTTCTCAACGAATTCGCCACAACGGTGTTACGGCTAGCGATATAAAATCTGGAACACAGCTGTTATTGCGGCTAGTGCAACGTGTGCATTTTTGGGAGGAAATAAAGGCTCTTCAAAATGGAAAAGACATAGCGGTATCCAGTGCCCTTGCCTCATCCTCTCCCTTCTTGGACAAATTTGGACTGTTGCGCGTAGACGGTCGGCTAAAAAATTCGTCGTTGGATTTTGATAGTCAGCATCCAATTATACTTCCAAGAAGCCATCCAGTTACGCGGGCTATAATTGTTGACCTCCATGAGCGAAATTTACATACGGGACCTCGCGCACTGTTGGCAATTATTCGGTCCCAATATTGGCCAATTGGGGGAGAAAAACCGTGACGAAGGCATTACACAAATGCATCCGATGCTTCCGGACTAAGCCTCGGCTGTTGCAGCACATTATGGCTGATCTCCCGGAGGAAAGAGTTAGCGGCTCCCAGGTCTTCGGAGTCACTGGTGTTGATTTTTGTGGACCGTTCTATTATAAGCCGGAAGTGCGTAATAAGGCTCCAGTAAAATGTTACATTAGCATTTTCATTTGTTTTGCTACCAAAGCCGTCCACCTGGAGCTTGTAAGGGATCTGTCCACAATGTCTTTTTTGCAGGCTTTGAAGCGTTTTATATGCACCCGCCGAAGTCCTCAACATATTTGGTCTGACAACGCAACCAACTTTGTTGGAGCCAAAAACGAGCTAAAGGAGCTGCGCCGATTATTTCTAAGCGAAGAGCATCAACGGTCACTGCTGGAGTTTTGCTCTATGGAGTCCATCGAATGGCATTTTATTCCTCCTCGATCTCCGCATTTCGGTGGTCTGTGGGAAGCGGCTGTTAAAACCGCCAAGCACCATTTTTACCGAGCTGTCGGATCTGCAGTTCTGGGATTCGAGGAGCTGCGAACGCTGCTGTGCCATATTGGGGCTGTTATAAATTCACGACCCTTATTGTCTCTTTCAGAAAATCCTGCAGACCTTGATGTTCTGACCCCGGCTCATTTTTTAACTGGTGGTCCGTCAGTCAGCTTTATCGAGCCTGATGTCACAAAGCTGAACTTCAACCGGTTGGACGGCTGGCAGCGCGTGTCGTTCCTGCAGCAGTCTTTCTGGTCCCGATGGAAGGAGGAGTACCTAAGTCTTCTCCAGCAGCGCTCCAAGTGGCGCGCCTCCGGTCCTGCCTTGGCCCCGAACGATGTGGTGCTAGTAAAGGACGAGAACGTACCTCCGATGAAATGGCCGCTTGCGAGAATAATGGAGTTAATCCCTGGTCGGGATGGTATCTTTCGAGTGGCGGTGATAAAAACCTCATCTGGAATTACCAAGCGAGCAGTGGCTAAGCTGTGCCTTTTGCCCCTTAAGGATGAAGTTGGAGTAGAAGCCCCAACTGGGGGGAGAATGTCGGGTCAAGCAGCAAGCAACTAATTTAAACACAACAATTAATAAGTAACTGATGTTTTGCTGGTCGCAAGCCGACTCTCTTTCGGCCGCTCGGCTTCGCTACTTCGGCGCTTATAGTTAGCGAGCATCCGCTCAGCCTATTCTGCAAGGTTGGCGCCACTCTCGTTCGTCTTCTTACCGCGCTCGCATCCTAAATTGGATTTCAAATATTGTACATAAATCCTAATTTCATATGCGGCCTGAATAAAGTTTATAACGTTGAAATTAATTAAATTTTCATTTTTATTTACGGCACCGAAAACTCTCGATGACCAAACACAGCCAGTCCTTTGGGCAAAATAAACTGTTTTCGGAACCAATGGAAATTAATCAATCGAGTGGAAATTTTCAATCGGTAGGGTCAGAAGATTACCCTATATAGAAATTAAAACTCACGTTAGGACACTACTTTTCGTTATAGATACTGGAGCAGAGTTCAGCATCATTAACAAAAACGTCTGTAACCCAAAATGGAAAACCAATGTTGATATAAAAATACGAGCTCTATGAAACGAAATTAAAATAAAAAAATTATGTAGATTCCCATCATTTAAGGAATTTAATATAAAAAATTATTGGTGTGAATTCATCGAATATAATTTCCATCAAAATTTCGATGGGCTAATAGGATGGAACCTTCTAAACAATTTAAATACCGTCATAGATTATCCTAACAAGAAGTTAGTAACTAATAACGTCACTCTAAAACTTTTTATACAAGACGACATTAATATAACACACAAACTTATAACTCTTAATAACTCAATCGAAAAAATCGATATCAATCAGGAATCAAAAGCTTTGCTACTTTGAAGAGCTTGTACATGAATATGATTGCCCCTTTTATAGGAACTATAAAAATCTGACCTTTACTAACGAAGTCAAACATAGCATTAAAACAAGAAACCATATTCCATGTTACTCAAAAGCTTACAAATATCCTGAGATCCATACTGAGAAGGTTAACAGACAAATAGACGAGATGCTCGAGCAAAAAATAATTAGACACTCTAATAGTCCACATAATAGTCCGTTATGGGTGGTCCAGAAGAAGAAAGATGCCTCAAATCTCAAGAAGTGGCGGTTAGTTATAGACTACCGTAAATTAAATAAAGAGACAATCGAGGATTGTTTTCCTATACCCAATATTGACGAGATTTTTGACAAATTAGGTGGATGTAAGTTTTTCACAAGCTTAGATCTCGCTAAAGGGTTTTACCAAATCGAAATAGATCCGGATGACATACATAAGACAGCATTTTCTACATCCAGTGGGCACTACGAATTCTTGCGTATGCCATTCGGATTAAGAAACGCTCCGTCCACATTCCAACGCCTTATGAATAACGTACTTAGGCCATTCATAGGACATATATGTTTGGTATATATGGACGATGTTCTCATTTTTTCTAAGAGCATAGAAGAACATGTTGAACATATCAAGGCCATATTTGATTGTCTATTGAAATCAAACCTAAAACTCCAGATTGATAAGTGTCAATTTGCAAAACAAGAAATCGAGTTTTTAGGGCACATAGTGAATCAAGAAGGGCTAAAACCAAAATCAAAGAAATTAACAAAATCAAACTTCCATCAAATCAAAAAAAGATTAAAAGTTTCTTGGGAATGGCAGGGTATTTAAGAGGGTACATAAAAGATTATTCAAAAATTGCACAGCCCCTTATGAAATATTTGAAGAAAAATTCGAGAGTAAACTTAGAAGATGAAGACTTCGTAGAGGCATTTGATAAACTTAAATTACTAATCACAAGGGAACCAATTGTAGTATACCCCGACTTTACAAAACTATTTACTCTCGTCACGGATGCAAGCAACTATGCGTTAGGAGCCGTCTTAATGCAAGATGATAAAGTCATTTACTATGCGATTCGAATGCTCAAAACTCACTAACTAAACTATAGTACGATCGAGAAAGAGCTCCTAGCCATTTACTGGGTAACCAGATATTTTAAGGATTGCCTGTACGGAAGGAAATTTGTGATAAAAACAGACCATAAACCTTTGGTTTGGCTAAACAATTTAAAAGAGCCAAACCTAAAACTTCAACGTTGGAAAATTCAGTTAAATGAGTTTGATTTCGATATAAGCTTTATCAAAGGAAAAGAAAACGCTCTGGCGGATGGCCTCAGTAGAATCCCAAGCTCCAATAGCGCAAAAGCAGACGAAGACAGCCTCGAGATAGATAGCGAAGATATTTTTTTGGCCGAAATAGAAAACAATCTCCGCATCAACGTCTTAAACGTCGTAGATGAAAATCAGGATTTCTCCGAACAGCTAATAAAATTATTCAATAGCGAATTGGACGATATTGAAACCATCCACACTGCGATATTGCGATATTGACGATCGAAACTTTATCCCAATTACCGAAAAATGTCTAAATATTTTTAAAATTCAAATAATACTTAACATTGGTGAAAATGATTCACGATCCACAAAGATCTTGTACAAAAAGAAAGTTAGACACATTGTTAAAACAAAAGGCGATGCCGAAAAATTGTTAAAAGTCATGCAAGAAATAATACCCGAAAAAGGACTAGTTTTAATTTATTGCGTAGACACAAAATTATATTTAATGTTTCAAGAAAATTATAGACAATATTTCTCCAACAATACAAATTTAAGAGTACTGAAATCATGTATACTATTAAAAGACGTTACAGATAGAGAGAAAATGTTAAAAATTATAGAAAATGAACACTTAAAAAACAACCACAGGGGCATAAATGAAATTTTGTTAGAAATAAAGCAATTATATTATTACCCTAATTTGTTAAAAGAAATTTAAAAGTATATTAATAACTGCAATATATGCAACACAGCTAAATATGATCGCCGCCCAATCAGATATAATTATTGTATAACCGAATTATCTGAAAAACTGAATGATATAATTCATATGGATATATGGTTTCCACAACGAAATATCATGTACATATATTACTAAAATCGATAAATTAAGTAAATATTCAACAACACATTTTTTTCAATATCTAGGAAAACTTAAGAAAATTGTTACGGACAATGAATTTAATATAGTAACAATTAAGGAATACCTCCAGGACAATGATGTCCAGATCCATTTCACGACCCCATACAAAAAAACTGGAAATTCAGATATTGAACGCCTTCATCTAACTTTAAACGAACATACGGTTATCCAATGCGGATCCTAACAATAAAGATAGCATGCAAGACAAAGTTTTAAAGGCTATAATATCATACAACAACACAATATAATATTGTGTACAATAATACATAAAATACATAATAAAATAAAGCTTATGCCAAAACAACCTATAGAATCTAATGATAATTTTAAGAACGATTTTGTCAAAAATAATAAAGTAGGTAAATCACAACCAAAATATAAACGTATCGAAGGTTATGAGCAGGAGGGTAATTATCTCGTATCTGTCGACAACCCGAATCATAAAATTTATAAGGATCAAGTTAAACGAATATATAACCACCAAGACGTTGTGGTGTAAGACGTGATAAAAAATATTGTAACATACAATTAATTTTCAACGAAGATATTGTCGAAACTTGCGCGCGGGGTTTCATATATACCCAGCAGTTCGCCGGACTAGTGCATGGGTGTGGAATTCACTATGCCTCTAGGGTAGACGAGTACCACCCAGTCAATACCTAAGACATATATTTCAGAGGCGAATTTAACTAAGGCATGTCATAAGCAGTGTACAATCGTCACCTCTTGGGGGTACTCAAATTGGGGTACCTCAAATTGGGGTACTCAAAAAGAGTACCCAAATACATACTACTAAAGGACATCGATTTAGGTACGGAATTGGGTACTCTATACAGTATAGCCACTTGGGTATCTACCAAGGGACATCGATTTACATACCCAGAAAAATATTTTTTTTCTTATAAATTTTTGTTTTTAGTATATATAAAATTATTTTACATATCATAAATTCACAGAATTACACCATTTCATTTGGCTTAAAAATACTTATGTGTTACGTGTGCAAAAATTATGTGTTGTTGTTTGAGGCATATTTCCATTGCCGCCATCAGCAGTAATTGCATCTAATATTATAAAAAAATCATTATTAAAATTAAAACCAATATTTTTTTTAAATTCTTACCAAGTAGTGCTAAATATACATTTTGCGCTGTTTTTAATGACGTTATACTCCATCATTAAGGAATAGCTTAGTATATTTTTTTAAATTTCTGGCAACTTCAGAAATGCCTTATAATTGACGCCTTAAAATAAATTATTTTCTCTTTTGCAAACCATAATTATAATTATTACCTTTTTTATCCCTTTTTTATCACTAATTCCCTGTCACTGTTTTTATTATTTATTTAGTTTTTTTATTATTTATTTATTGTTTACCACACTTTCACGTCGCGTCACCAAATATGCTCAAGTTATACTGAAGCAAAAATCAAAAAAAGAGAAGATTTTTGTTTGCGCTTTGTGGTCTGACCGTCGTATCCAAAGGGAGTACCAAAGTATATACCAGTATATACCAGTATATGCGAGTATGGTACTCGCAGCGTTATAGAAAAAAACATGAAGCAGAGAATACCCAAGCCGCTATACCAACAGTAAGCGATATGGGTACCCACAAAAGAGTACCCGACTCCATACCCAAAAAGAACTATTGCCACCAGCCGAACTGCTGGGTATACTTACATGCATACACACAGAAATCCTATATGTATGTACACATGCTGTATAAGTGAGCTTTTATCTCGCAGAATTTCACAGCTTCGAAAGCCTAGATCATAAGTTAGTCACGACTCAGAGCGGATGTTAATTGAAGAATTAATAAAGTTATTAATTGTACTATAAACATAAACCCGCGTATAATAACTAAACAAAAATTACAAGTGTCATGAGAGCATTTTTGTATCAACTGAGAAAGTTGGCAATCAAAACTCAACTTTATGTCTTCAGTAGGTTTGCTTTTTACTTATTAAAGAAAAATCAAAGAATTTATTAAGAAAGGTAAATTTTTTTGTTTAGTATATGTATTTTATATTTCTTTTTTAATTCAAAAAAAAATTGTTTGATATAAAATCGTTTGTTTTTCCTTTTCCTTCCTTCAATTAACATATTTCATAAATGAACTTTGTCATAAAAAGGTAAAAATGTTATTCGGAATCATCGGTATCAGAAAGAGGCATATCCAGATGCTCTATAAGAACCAAACTGCAAACATCATCGTCCATAATAATTATTTTTGTAGAACAAATCGCAGACCCATTTGACAATGATGTTATCAAAGGGTCGGAAAAAACTAATATGGCATTTAACACATATTCCATAGTATTTTTCTTGCAATTTTTTCTAGTATTGCTCTCGCGAAATGGCTGATCAATTATGAAGCCATTCACTAATGTTGGTTCAAAATTTTAAATTTGCCTTTTAATATTTTCACTTTCTCTGCGAATTAAGTCTGCCGATTATTTCTCACAAAGTAGCTTAATGGGTCGAAAATATCAAGTAGAAGAAGATCTATTGCTTTTTCATAAAACTATCGATCCGTTCTGCATTGTTAATGGCACCATACTAATTGAAAATAAACATAAATTTATTATTTGTTCATCATAGTCATCAAATTTTTGACGGTAGACGCTGTGGGGTAGACATAGTTTTCAGTATGTTTCGTTTTGAGGCTTGGTATGTGAATGGTATTTGTATGTGTATGGTATTTTTTGTTTTTATTTTTAGTTTTTTTTAAATAATGTTGTTATTTTATTTTGGTTGTTGTTGGATTTTGGTGTCGAAAAAACCCTTATTTCTTCCACAGTCTTTCCATTATACTATAAGCGTACTAGTGTAAATTTCCCAATTTTGCCAATCTTAAGGTGCTCTTCCAGAGTATTTTTAAGTTTTTGCACCAGTACAAAATACTTGAATCCGGTACGTTCGGCTCCACGAAAGACAGGTGTACAATAATCCGGGCTCGTTTTTGATATACTGTATAACGACTACATTTTATGAGCTACTCATTTATAGACCGGTCACAAACATTGATTTTTTTAATACATACCTTTTTTTTCGCGGTCTTTCAGAATTTGGACGTTTTATTTTCAATGGCTTGTGCATCAAAACGAGCATCAGCTAGCATTCTTGTATTCATCATAAGAGGCATGCTTAGAGGCCCAGACGACCGAGGGGCGCTCGAGAAACGATTTTTTTAGGGCGTATTAAGCTATTTGTAATTTGTTAAGCCAGGAGGAGTTAGTAAGAAAATTTAAAATTCTATATTTTAAATTAGAGGGACAGGAAAGAGATGTTATAGAGTAGAGACCATTGAAGTTCGAACATAATACCCCAAAAGGGTCATGCAGTGCATATGTCGAACTACAATGGCTAAGGAACAGAGGTCTAAAGTTTCGAGTCCTTCTATTAAGAATGTTAAATTTTAAGCGTGTTAGTAAATGCTGGCTATCAACATCACCATTGATGAGGTTTTGCAGAATAACTACACCGAGCATAGACCTACGATTAGTTAATGTTGGTAAGTTAATTATTAACAGTCTGTCACTGCAGGATGGAAGGTGAAGATTTGGATCCCATTTAAGACCTCTAAGTGCAAATGTTAGGAAATTCTTTTGAACGGATTCAACGCGGTCACATGTGTACCATATTGGGGACACCAGACACATGAATAGTACTCCAGTATGGGACGGACCAAAGAAATAAATAAACTTTTAGTAATTTAGGGGTCGTTAAATTCTATTGACCACCTTTTAATAAAACTAAGGACATTTTTATAAAACTAGTGGAAATGTGGTTGGCAAAATTAAGTCTTGATTCTGATTAAATCATGTATCAAATGTATTAAATCATGTATTAAATCATGCGCTAAACACAATTTTCGAGATCGATTTGTAATGAAGACAAAGCTTAAAATTATCTGCATACATGAGAACTAGAGAGTTCGTTAAAGCTGTAAAGGCTTGTATCTGATGGATTGCTAATGCGGTTTGAAAGCGACTGGCTCTAAAACTGTCGTGAAGAAAACGGGTAGGCTTAGGGACTGTTAGTGGCAGCGCTCTTACTCAGTGAGAGAAATGGGTGGAGAAATTTTTAACCGGGTACACTCTGCAAAAGGAAAAACAACTCGCGAATAGCTGGTCCTGGGTTCCTCGTATCACTCGGCTGGAGGTTCTTTCTTTTCACACCGAGACTCAGACCAGTGCAGTTTAAAGTGGTAAAACTTAAATCGAGAAAAAAGTTTGAAGCAGAAAAAGCGTGAAAATTGGGAATTTAGTCAGTTGGTACTGACTCTTGAGGTAAGCGTTTGGGGGAACAATAGTTATTATAAGAGAGGAGATTTCCTAAGTCCGCGTAATCTATTTTGGCTAGGCCTGCAACAACATCGCTCCCAAGTGCAGAACAACTAAGCGAAAGAGGCAAAGCTCTCGGACCAGATCAGTCCGCGGTTCACAACCATCGAAGTCGCGACGGAATTTGGCGAATCCCCTGGTGCGGTTGCAGGGAGGTCCTCGGCGGAAGGAGATTCCAGTGTCGGATTTTTTTTAAGACAATTTAAATTAAGCTAAGCAGCTAAAAAGGGAATTTTTTCTAGAGGGTTAGTGTGAAGATGTGACCCCTAACTAAACCTAACCTCACCCCCACCTAGCTCAGAAAAATTGGTTATCTTGGTTACACCGGAGCTATGTAATATTTAAGTAGTTATAAGCGGTTAAAGACCAATCTAAAAATTCAAACATAAAGAAAAAATCCCTTGATAGAAATCTCTTCCATCCGCACCGGCTGCAATAAAATCAGGTGATATTGGTGCGATATTGGTGAACGGGACAGAAGAGAGGCGGAAAAAAAACTGCAAGTTCAGGCCCCCCATTCCACGTTGGGATGAAGGAGTAAGCGAGACGGACGGAGTCGGTGCAGTAGCCCCGTTGCAGTTTTGTCACCCAAAACGAAATAGGTGATAGCACGCTGTGCATCATCTCGGTTGTGAAGGTGCGATGGAGCATAGCTCCCAAATGTTCCCCAGAGGGTTCAATGAACTCTAGTGAGAGTACTGAGAGGGATAGCATAAGTAGTCAGGAAATAATTGTATGGAGCTTACTTTTAAGTTAATTTTTACTGTAACAGAAGAGAAAATAATTGAAAATTAGGGGATAAGTGTAAATTTGGGTGTGTTTAGGTGAGGGGCCGTTGTGCCGCTCACCTGAAGAGCGCATCCGCGCTAAAGAGCGCACCCGCGCTAAAGAGCGCACCCGCGCTAAAGAGCGCGTCCACACTCGCCCCTCTGTGCCCTCTCTTCTCGCTCGTTGGTTGTCGTCGATCTCTTTTTGTACTAGTTTTTAAGTTTAATTCGATGTACGCAGCCAATAAAGCTGAACGCGTTTTTGTACTCAACTGAAGACGCCCCCGACTTCTGATTTTTCAACCCCCATCCTGGAATCTTTTTGCGGACTCAACGCCCCCCTACACATTTTGGTCCTTCGAGCCGGATACAGGATATTCAGGATATTTTGGATCCACCAGCAGTTCAGGCATTGTTCCGCCAAAAGATAAGTACATTTTTCCGTCCCCATCTCTCTGCCGGTCTTCAGCAGTGATCCGAACATTAAATTTCGTTCACACTGCTGCAAGATTGTTTTTCCCTCCGTGTCAACTCCAAGTCCGAGTTTTCCGACACAACGGCAGGTTGAGATTTTCTAATAATCTATCATAATCTTAAAATTCGGCAAATTTTTCTATCCGTCTCCGTTTTGTGTGCTGCCCATATTCCTCGCCGTTTTCGGCCTCTCCGTTATTCATTCGCTTGCCAACGGTCGAGGCATATGTGCATCCGCATACATATGTACATACATACGCACATACATATTTTTTTGGTGCAATTAATCCGCGAAAAATTCGCAAGTGAACAGTGAAATTGTGTGGTGACAAAAAGAAGGCATAATTAATATTGGCCACCGGTGTGAATTAGTTCCGGAATTTCCAAATTCACCGAACAGTCCGCCGCTGTCGTAATATTTGTTTTTATCTTCCTCAATCCGTGTCATTTTTTACACCACACAACTTTTCTGTTTCCCCAATTATACAGTCCACTTATCAAAGCTCCACTGTGCCAACATATGCCCACATGCCCTTACATATATCCGTACCTGCATGCATGTTCATATATTTTTTGCCTTCAATTCCAGGAAATATATAACCGATAAAATTTAACATATACAGTCCACTTCTCGAAGCTCTACTGTACCATCATATGCCCCACATGCCCTTGCCTTACTTGCATGCATGTCCATATAATTTCCAAATATTTTCTGCCTCCAATTTCAGGAAATATATAGCCGATAAAATTTAAAAAAATATTTTACATTCTCTAAAACCAACAATTATAAACCGCCATTTCACTACAAATCCGTGATTGTGTCGCTTAAATTCTCGACCTAGCCGTGTTGTGTTTTTCGGTTCTGTTTATTTTTCTTTGAGGTACGTACAGGGTGCCGACGGCATAACCGGCTGCATAACAAAATAGATTAAAAAATCAATTAATTATAAATTTATGTATTTATAATTATAACTACGAAAATTTATTTAATTCTTATTTTCCGTTTGAGCAAAGGGCCAGGTTTTTTTAATTCACCTTTCCGGCCACTCAATAATTAAAGTCGAAGATTTAATTATCGGAAAATTATAATTAATTAATTTAATTATCCACCTTCTGTCCGAATAGAGCCGCGGTTTTTAATTCCATCTTCCCGGCTTCGTGTTAATTAAATTCAATTAATTAAATATTTAGGTTTCAATTCCACCGTTCCAGCTTCGTGATAATTAACCTCAATTGATTAAAAATTAAGATTTTCAACTCCACCCTTCTGGCTCCATCATATTTAAATCCGAAAGTTAGCCAAAAATTAATTATTTATATTTTTGTGTGTTTAATTCAAGCCAAAGTTAAGTCCACCTTCCGGCTCCGCAAATTCGAAAATAGTGAAGAGTTTAATATCTCAGTATATATATTAAATTCAGTACGAACCACACAAGTCGAAATATACATACATATATAGACCGTCATCATTTTTTTCCGAACAAGCACAAATTTTCCGGTACCTTTTCCATTTTTTCGTGCCTCCAACTCTGCTTCTACTCCGCATCAGGCAACATCCGCCTACAATCCGAACAAACCTCGTCTCCTTTTGGGTTTTTTCTGGTGCCTGAAGTTTTTCTTTCCACATTCGAATTGTGCCGCACACGACTTTCCTTTCCACATCGGCGCCACTAGTTCGCACTTGCTCCTTGTAATTGCCTTTCATCCGCGATCTCACCGTTCTCATCACATTAGTGTGACCGGCCACCACTTCGTACGGGGCACCTGTTGCGCGAGTCAGTCGACAAGCGCTGATCAGCGAATTGGATCAGAGAAGGTGGAGAAGAGCTATGAGAGCTGCTCCGATTTTCTAGCCGTGTCCGACGACAATGCGGCCGCCTCGACAGTGCTGGAAGCGAAGTACAGCTACTGTTACTCCGTCTATTCGAGATGTATTGCCCAGCTTCGGGAGAAAATTGCTTCCCAATCCACTCAGGCTCCCGTCAATGTCCACACGCCCGCGCCTACAGGCTGCCGGTTACCTCCGGTGGATACCGAGGTCTTCGCGGGTGATTATCTTCGGTGGCCCACCTTCAGAGACTTGTTTACGGCCATTTACATCCAAAACTCGCGGCTCACCCCGGTAGAGAAGTTGTTCCACTTATTGTCCAAGACAAGTGGTGACGCCCACGCCATTGTTTCTAAGGCTCCGCTTACCCATGAGGGGTTTGTCGCCGCATGGCACAGCCTCACAGACCGCTTTGAGAACCGGCGGCTATTGGTCAACAGCCAGTTGAAGATCCTTTTCAACATCCAGGCTATTTCTCAAGAGTCCGGGGTCGCGCTGAAGGAGCTGCAAGCTACCATTCAGAGTTGTTTGACAGCCCTAGAAATGTCCTCCGTTAATGTTGAGGCTTGGGACTGTCTCCTTGTATTTATGATTTCGTCAAAGCTCCCCAAGGTCACACTTTCTATGTGGGAGCAATCCGTACATAATAAGGCCGAGATTCCAACATGGAAGGAATTAGATAACTTCCTGACAGAGCGCCATCGCACTCTGGAGGCCATCGACGACGTCAGGCCTAGTGGCTCCGTGCAATTTCCGCCAAGATCGGGACTTCCTACTGCCCCTGCTCGGAGGCTCACTTCATACGAGACTCGAGTGGTTCCGGGCCAAAAGGGCTGCGATCTCTGTTCGAGGGAGGACCACCCCATTCGCTTATGTCCGCGTTTCCTAGAAATGGATGTAAATGGGCGCTCTGACTACATAAGGAGGAAGCAGTTATGTTTAAACTGTTTTGCCCGAGGGCACCAGCAGCGAGACTGCACGAGCGCCCATACCTGCTCCACATGCCACAGCAGACACCACACCCTCTTGCACCGCGGCAATCCATTCGCAACCGCTCCAAGTCCGCCTACGCAGCTTACCGCTCCAAGTCCGCCTACGTCAACAAACGGCCCCGAGGATCAGTCGAATGTGCAGGTGTGTTTCGCTTCCGGGTCAGGAGCCGTCCTACTGGGCACGGCCCTTATCAACGTGTGCCATTTGGGGTGCACCGTCCAAGCACGAGCACTGATAGACTCAGGCTCCGAAGCGACGTTCATAACGGAACGACTGTTCAACCTCGTCAAGCCTCCCTTCAAGACGATTCAAGCCCAAGTTTCCGGCCTTAATCAAACCATTTCCGCGCAGTCTACTAAATTGTGCCATTTCTCTATTCGGTCGCCGTCAAGACCCGGGCTACAATTAGAGACTGCGGCTTACGTTCTTCCGCAGTTGGCAGGAAATCTGCCATCATATCCGATTTCGCGAGATCGTCTCAAGGGGCTGCCCAATATTACCCTGGCGGACCCCAACTTCTTTGAGAGCTCCCAAGTCGATGTGTTATTAGGAGCTGACATTCTTCCGTCCATTCTCCTCGGTAATTCCAAGGCTAATATCTGCGGGTCGCTTCTCGGTCAGGAGACCATTTTCGGATGGGTGCTGACAGGCCCATTATCTCCAGCCAACCCCCGCAGCGTGTCTGTTTTTTCCGCACGAGTTGCCCGCAGCCTCGGTGACTCACTGGTTCAGGGTTTCGATTCCGGATGCGAGCATAATTCTGTTACGACTCCTTCTCCGATTTACACATCGCATCACGCTGCACGGTGGCAATCAGCTGATGATCCGACTGATCCGGGTCTAATTCTAGATTCCAAGGTCATATTCAGCACGATGTCGCCACGCCCACGCAACGCCCCGTCACTGGAAAGCAGATGTACTCGAGGTACACTATCCTACCGATGCCGAGTCTGCAATGGGAGTCATCCGTTGAAGAAGTGTCGGCGCTTCCTACGCCTTAGTGCCGAGGAGCGGCTCCGAGTGGTTCTCGTGAACCGCTATTGCTCGAGCTGCCTGGCCCACGAGCACTCCGACGGATCCTGTTGGCGTGGGGACGGCTGTAAGACGTGTGGTCAGGATCACCACACGCTGCTGCACCCCGGGACCAAGGAGCACCGGTCACCGCCCAAGGGAGACAGTACACCTGGTGTCTCGCTCTCTCGTCGGCCGTCATCCGCCAACTCCCGGCGCGTTTCGGGTGCTTCTCGCCCTGCGTCCGCCATTTTCCGGCACTCACAAGTTGATCCACGGCCATCGACTTCCCGGCGCTCGTCGGCAACTCCTCGGCATTCTTCCGCCACTGGCTGGCAGTCGTCAAGCGCTCCACTGCTTTCGTCCGCCACTCATCGGGTGCCGTCCACCGCTCTTCCGCCCGCGTCATCCGCGCCTAGGCAACTTTCCGCCTCTCCTCGAGGGCCCCCGCAGGACGCGCTCGCTGCGCCCACCCTATCGTCGCTGCTGAGACGGAACAGCGTCAACATCGGGACCCGGATTTTCGACACGGGGGCCTTCATCGACCCGTGTACGCCCTCTAGCTGCAGTGACGCATAGCTAGCGACGAGGGATCTGTTGCAACCCGAGCGATTGCAAGGGGGGAGAATGTTTAGGTGAGGGGCCGTTGTGCCGCTCACCTGAAGAGCGCATCCGCGCTAAAGAGCGCACCCGCGCTAAAGAGCGCACCCGCGCTAAAGAGCGCGTCCACACTCGCCCCTCTGTGCCCTCTCTTCTCGCTCGTTGGTTGTCGTCGATCTCTTTTTTGTACTAGTTTTTAAGTTTAATTCGATGTACGCAGCCAATAAAGCTGAACGCGTTTTTGTACTCAACTGAAGACGCCCCCGACTTCTGATTTTTCAACCCCCATCCTGGAATCTTTTTGCGGACTCAACGCCCCCTACACAGGGTGAAAAGTGAGTAAACAAGATTTAAACGAAGAAAAAATTTTCCTCTTTAGGAAAAATCATTTTATTTGATGAAATGAATTATTATTTTTTGGCATATTTTTTTCATGTTTTGTGCGTTAAATATTTCTCACAGCGAAATTTCAGCAGCAACCAGCGAAAGCTTTCGGCGGTGGATGCAGAAAAAAAAGAGTGAGTTTGCTTAAAACCTAAATAATATTGCACTGAAGTATCCCATTTGATAATTCTTCTTATTTTATGTTAAGTTTTCACTTTTTCCCATTTGTAATGTGTGGGTACTGTGAGTTCAAAAACAGAACCAAGATGCAAGGTGTTCTGCAAAGTCCAGAGGATATACCTTAGGGACGTATGGATGGTAGTGAAGGGCGTGCACTTCTTGTGGTCTTAGACTTAGCTCGACGGATGGGGGAGGTTCTTTTTCACGTATCCATACTACACATCATCAAAATAAATTAAGTGCACTAGCTCGAAAATTCAAGAAGAAACCCGGATGATTTTACTTTATAATCAAATCCGAAAACAGAAACAAATCCCCTAAAATACAAATAGCTTCAGAAGAGAGAGAGAGTGATTTCGATCAGTTGTAGGGTAATTATATGTTCATTATACCCTAGTCTTAACCCACCCGACCTTGGCGAGATCTACGACGTTTGATTCGCCCCATATCACAATTCTATGTGATACTTATTGTGGTTCCAGCATGGCTATTTAGGGGTTCGGCGGCGGAACGGTTAGAGCCTTAAGCCCTCATAAAGTTCAAAATATTCAAATAAATAGTCTTATAAAATTGATCCATTTTACTAATTAGGGTTTTCTATTTAAATAAAATCATATCGCCTTAAAATCTATAACAATTCATTTCGTTATCATTCATGTTTAAATTTAGATACATATATATATATAAGAAAAATTAATATTATAAGGATAAATTCAAGAATTAAATTTTAGCTACATTTTGAAATTAAGAATTAATAAATTTGCGAGGATATATATATTCAAATTATTCAAGATTCATGGCTCATAAATTTAAGGTATAAATCAAAAGACTGAGTAATTTCTTTCAGTGGTATTCACTTACCGAAGTTCACCGCCGTTGAGCTCAAGGACAGGAATGCTATAAGTTTTTATAATAATAATTAATAATAAATAATACAATAAATTTGCTTGGCCATGCTCGAATATTATCGCAAAGTTCGTATTCCAATTAAATTCCAAATATTACTCTTTTAAATTCATCCTGACTTATATATATATATAAATGTATATTTATTTATATTAAAATTAATCATGAAAATTTAGATACTAATAAATTCGAATTTTTTAACATTAACTTAATTGAAAAATTATCATCAAAAATAAAAAGGTGCGAGGGAAGTTTTCTTCCGTGAAAAACTCCATAATAAACTGAACAAAATAATAAACTTTAGCTTTCTATAATAATCAAGCAGGCCAATGTTCATAAAATTTCACTGCTGATAGATACGACCGTAAACATATAATTCGCAGGAGTTTTCTCTCCGTGTAGCGAACTTAAGGTGTCCATACTGTCACCAAAAAACTGCAGCCGCCTTTCGACTTCAAAATTGATAAAAATGATTCCATCCGATTCGATTGAATTTATTCCGTCGAATAGCGCTGAATTCCTTAATTAAACTAGACGATTACATAATGTCGTACTAGTCAATTATGTAACTCCTTGCTAGCCGATTGCATAACTCGGTACTAGCCGATTGCATAACTCGGTACTAGCCGCACTGGCACGTGGCACTGGAGAAAATAATTCATTAAAGAAACCTGCACTGCACTAACTCCATAACATACCTGGCTTAAAATCACTAAATCACTATTTCACTTAATCCACAGCAACTTCCGTTGGGGCTTAATAATTTTTCCCATATATTTAATTATAATAAAAACGAGTTTAAATATAGGCTTAATAATACAGCCTTATCTCTTCAGCGTATGCAAGTTAGTGTCTAAGCTTCCCTATGCAAATCTAGCCCTAACTATGCTAGAATTAAAAGCTCTCAAAAGCTTTCACATAACTGATGCTGCACTATGTATTATCTCGATATGCAAAAACCAATAGATAAGAATCGCGTGATATTTTCGTTCGCTTATCCAAGGTGACCGGAGAATACTAGATACAACACAATAAGCTTTTCAAAATATCTTAATTTCTATGTTTTCTGTATTATGGATGCCCAATTGGAAATCCACACACTACACCACAGTTAATGCCACAAAATCTTATTCGCAGGGGTCATTAACTGAAATTACTAATATTAACCAAAAAGAACTATTTTTATTTTACTACTTGTATGTCCTTTATATGATAAGTTCCTAATATTTTTCCTGCCTCATTTACCAATTCATAATAAAAACGTCCTAATTTCTTCTTTACTTTGGCTTTTATAAAAAGAGGTGCTAACTTAGCGTTAAACTTCTTGCTGGCGTTGCTTTGCGCGAAATTGCGAGCAAAGACTTCATCACCGCTTTTGAATTCTATTGATCTACTTCTTAAGTTATAAACTTTGGCGTTTGTTTCATGTGCCAAAGATATGTTATTCTTAGCTTTATTGCGAATACACTGCAAAGCATCGGAACGCTGTATTTCCGCATTATCTTTTAAGAGGTTTAAATTTCTTAACAGTTCGTAGTCTTTTCCGTGAAGAACCATATTCTGACCGAAGGTCATAAAATAAGGCGAAAATCTAGTGCTTTGATGGATACTGGCTCTAAGCGCTGCGCTTATCTCCGGCAGATGTCTATCCCAATTGGAATGATCTGAACCTACGTATGCGCGTATCGCGGAGAGAACGGATCGGTTCAGGCGTTCGCTGGCGTTAGCCTGTGGCGAATATATAGCTGTACAAATATGCTTCGTTCCAAACCGGGTCAAAAATGATTTAAATTCGGATGATCGAAACTGCGAGCCATTATCAGTTAATATTGTCTCGGGAACTCCGAAAGTATAAAATACTGAAGTTTCGAGAAATTCACAGATTCTGCTCGAAGTGAA
Source organism: Drosophila malerkotliana malerkotliana (assembly GCA_018153235.1). Classification (NCBI taxonomy): domain Eukaryota; kingdom Metazoa; phylum Arthropoda; class Insecta; order Diptera; family Drosophilidae; genus Drosophila; species Drosophila malerkotliana. Next base: position 647,471 of record JAECXV010000083.1, read on the forward strand.
CTTTTTGATCGGATGCAAAAAGTGAAACTTAGTATAATGATCGACTATGACTAGTATGCCGATGTTTCCTCTTTTGGATCTTGGATATGGGCCTAATAAATCCATGTACAATTTTTGAAAGGGTCTGTCTGATGTCATCGGCTTTCCCATTGGAGGTTTCAGCACTGCATTTGGGCTCTTAGTGGTACGACATACGGAACAATTCAAAACGTAATCCCGAATTTGGGTTACCATTCCTGGCCAAAAGAAAAATCTTTTAAGATTTCCTATCATTTTTCCGATTCCGCAGTGAGCTGCATCCGGGGGAACATGTGCTCTGTATAAAATACCTGATCTTAGTTTTGAAGGTACCCATAGTTTCCATGAATTCATTTCTTGAACAACGTCACCTGTTGCCTGCTCTACTCTTTTATAAACAAAATCGTCTACGATCTTTAGATCCGGTAACCTGGACTGATTTCGCTGGATATTTCCAATCAGATCGGTGTATTCTGCTGATTGGAATTCGACTGAAGTCAAATCTATCATCGGTCCGAAGTCGGTGATTTCAGATACTGCTGGTTCGTGCTGACGGGAAAGAGTGTCGGCTACTACATTGAGAGTATCACGCCTATGTTCAATCTTCATGTACTTGACAAAAGGCTGTAACTTGACCGCCCATCGTCCAACGCGACCTGTCAAATCTTTCTGTTCCATAAGCCACTTCAACGACGCATGGTCAGTGACTACGGTAAACTCTAAACCTTCAATATACGCTCTAAATTTCTTCACACCTTTGACTACTGCCAAGCACTCTAGTTCGGTCACCGTGTAATTGCGCTGCGCTTTCGACAGTTTCTCGGACATATAGGCAATCGGCATTTCGTCGCCACTAGCGTTGGCTTGTGCCAACACACATCCCACTCCATATATACTGGCATCGCAAAGTAATATACAGGGTCTGGAAAAATCGGGAGTGTTCAATATCGGTGCAGATGTCAACTTGTCTTTCAAGTCCGCGAATGCTTTGTCTGCCTCTTGGTTCCATTCTAATGGTCTATTTTTCCGTAACAACTGAGTTAACGGAAAACTAATAGTGGCATAATTGTCTACAAAGCGTCTGTACCATCCTGTTAAACCTAAGAAACGTCGAAGCTGTTTGACGGAAGTGGGTACCGGAAATTCATTTATAGCTCTTATTTTGTCGGTGTCTGTCTTAAGCTGACCATATCCAATAATGAATCCTAAATATTTTATTTCGCGCATGCAAAAGTTTGACTTTGCAACGTTTATTGTCAAATTGGCTTTCCTTAGACATAGAGCTACTTCTTGAAGAAGCTGCATATGCGACTCAAAATCTTCAGATAGGATAAGGAGATCGTCCAAATAAACAAAAACTCTTGTACGCAAATGAGCTGGAATCACATAGTCCATTAATCTACAAAGTGTCTGGGGTGCATTGCACAGGCCAAATGGCATGACTTTATATTGATATAAGGGCCTGTTCGGAACTGTGAACGCGGTATACTGACGAGAATTTTGTTCCAGTGGGATCTGCCAAAAAGCGTGTTTCATGTCTAAGCCAGTTATATAACGTGCTGGTGGTAAGCGGCTTAGGATGCCATCAATATGTGGTAGAGGATACGCGTCTTTTATAGTTACTTTGTTGACCACTCTGGAATCGAGGCACAGTCGAATCTTTTCTCCACGTTTTACAATAACACTATTACTACTCCACGGGCTTTTCGATTCCTCTATGATACCTAAATCCAACATTCTATCTACTTCCTCAAACATCAATTTCTCAACCGCGGGTGATATTGGCCAATGTCTCTGTTTTACCGGCTTTGCGTCGCCTACATCGATAGCGTGCTCAATGAGATGAGTGTGGCCCAAGCCTTCTCTATCAAATGATGGGAATCTTTGAATGACCTTATCGAGGTTGCCTTGTTGTTCGGGTGACAAAAGGTGCATCTTCGGATTTTCCTTTTGTTCATCCTTATCAAATTTTATTTCGGAAATCTTAGGACTAATCAGGCTGTGGACCAAGTTAAAGGATTTCCAGAAATCTATTCCTAAATAAACGTCCTGGCTTAATGTTGGGATAACGTAGAATTCAATGGGCTTTGTTTCGCCACGGTAGGAGATGTTAGATACGTATTTTCCTACCACGGGACATTTATTATTATTAGCCGTTCGAATATTTCCCGAACATTTCATAAGTTTGTGATTGCTCATAATTTCGGTAGCCGCGTTTCCACCTAAACAACTTACTGATGCTCCCGAATCTAGCAATGCAACATAACTCTTCTCTCCTATAATGATGTCTGTATATAGCCTATCATCAGAGCTACAAAATATAGAGGAAACTAACTTTCTCCTAGTATTAGTAATATTTCTCCAAAATGATTTCAACCGAACGGTCGAGCGTCTGGGTTTTCGTTTGTGCGTCGGATTTCCGTATCCGAATATGCGACACTTCGCTGCATTATACCTTTTCCATCTAATGTGTAGGGGTGCGAATGGGTTTTGCTCGGTAACTGCGTTCAGTTGCTCTTGCGCTTCTTTAACGTCACTATTCTCTGGAATAGGTGTTGAGTATTCCGTTTGAGAATAAGCCTCTTTAACTAGTGGTTTGGGTTGTAAGGATGCGTCAGATTGGTGGTGTTCTGCGCATCCCTCTGGCGGTTTTCCGTCGGGTTACAACGAGAGCATTTTGGTTTATAAATATCTTTAGCTCCGCAACCATAACAAAATACTGATCGGACTTCCATACAATCATCGAACCGATGTCCTGGCTTCTGACAATTCCAGCAAACCATCTTCCTCCTATGAATTTCGTCTACTTCCATTTCTACTTGCTCTTCTGACATGGAATATAATTCCGAAACGGAGCGATTTGATAACTTCGGTTTCATTGACTGCGTCTTGACATGCTTCTGAAATTGCTCGTGAGTACGGATCTCTTCGCGTAATCTAGCAATAGTATTAATACCTAAATGCATCAATTCGTAACGTAACGAGTTCTTAGCATTTCGAATAAGAATTCGTATGGTGGATTGTTCGGAAATGGGAACCTTGAGTCTTCCTAACAAAGTTTCTACAGCGAACTGGTATTCTTCGAATGGTTCCTGTTCTAATTGTCGTCTAGCATTGATCATGTCCCAAATGTCCATGTCGGAGTCTACTTCCTGGAACTTTTCTCTAAATTCTTGCTGGAAGGTTTTCCAAGTGAAATTTTCACAAGAACGATGGAACTTCCAAAACCATTCATTCGCCTTTCCCGCGAACAACAAGTACAAATGATCACACAAAAGTTGGTAATCGCCTCCTAAGTTTTGTGCTGTAAGGGAGCGAATACGATATAAAAAGTCTTCGACTTGCATGCCGTTTCGAGCACCATCGAATTTAATGCGCCAGCCTTGTATAATGCTTGCGACTTTTTCAGGGGAGATACTCGAAGCTCTAGAGTTTCCAACCGATGTCTCACTGATATGACTGATATTTCTGCGCATAGGTGGTAGTTGAGATTGATATTCATTAAAGCATTGGGGAACGCTGGGTGACCTTGTGTCCTGATCCCTTGACTCGATATTAAGAGAAGTCATTTTGACTTTTAAAGCTTGCTCTATTGATGCGTTAATTATTTGGGATATGTTCTGTAACATGCTGTTTTGTTGAGCTTGTATACAAGATTGTACTAGATCGGTTATTTCGGTTCTGCCTAACACTTCTCGATCGTTATCAACCTCAAGGAGTTGTCCTTTACGTTGCATTGACCTTGTCTGTACCCCTCTTTTTGGTAAAGCACCTTTCCCTCTGGTACTGGGATTACCTCTGGATGGTTCAACGCTAGGATCTAAAGTTTCTCCTACAGTCTCTGCCTCGTTCAATTCAATCATTAAATTATTGTTTGCAAGAGAAAGCCGGTTAACCGAGCAACTACTATTGCAAACTGGACAAATTGACTTTGCTTGTAAAAGTGGCATTAAACAGCTGTAATGAAATTTATGATTACAAGGAGTCGTTGCCAACATCTCATTTAATGTCACAGGTTCACAACAAATGGAACAAATAGTTTCCTGCTCTCCTACGCTTTCAGCTGGATTCTCTAAACTGTGTCTTACTGCCATGGTGAAATACTATATTATCTCTCCGATACACAAATAATCAAATTTAAAGAAAAAAAAATATAGAATTAGAAATATAATAATAAAAAATAACAAAAATCAAAATCAAAATCAAAATCAATAAATCAAAAAAAAATTAAATCAAATCCAAAAATCAAAATCAAATCAAATCAAAATTAAAAAAACAAATTTAGTCCGCCACCAAAACACCTATATAGCTCTTCGGGAATCCGAAGTGTGCTGGAACACTTAACTGATAAAATAAAATCTCTCTTTCTCTGATTCTATTTGGGGATACACTATTAAATTACTGACTCGTATACTTCCGATAAAATGTACATCCGGTTGGTCAAGAGCTAAAATTCCTCCAGCTACTTGCAGTTCCTAACCAGGATTTATTATGCGGACCTGATACGTCTGAAATTATAAAGCATGGTGAGGTCTGGTTATGCACAGCAGTCGCTCTGGTCGATCAGTCCAATCTGCTGAACTGCAATCGCAATTCCGAGAGACGAACCGCTTGTGGATTCCATTGCCCTCCAAGTTAAACAGACTTCATAGGTATTACGAGAAAAAAAATACTACTTCGATATATTAGTGTCTGACGGGTCAAGATGCCAAAAAAAAACTCTAACTTCTTGCAGTTCCACGAAAGACTACAAAAAAATAAAAGGAATCTGACTAGTTATTAACCTTCTAAAGCTAAAACTCTAATCAGGCCCCTCACGTTGGGCGCCAATTTTGTAATGTGTGGGTACTGTGAGTTCAAAAACAGAACCAAGATGCAAGGTGTTCTGCAAAGTCCAGAGGATATACCTTAGGGACGTATGGATGGTAGTGAAGGGCGTGCACTTCTTGTGGTCTTAGACTTAGCTCGACGGATGGGGGAGGTTCTTTTTCACGTATCCATACTACACATCATCAAAATAAATTAAGTGCACTAGCTCAAAAAAATTCAAGAAGAAACCCGGATGATTTTACTTTATAATCAAATCCGAAAACAGAAACAAATCCCCTAAAATACAAATAGCTTCAGCAGAGAGAGAGAGTGATTTCGATCAGTTGCAGGGTAATTAGATGTTCATTATACCCTAGTCTTAACCCACCCGACCTTGGCGAGATCTACGACGTTTGATTCGCCCCATATCACAATTCTATGTGATACTTATTGTGGTTCCAGCATGGCTATTTAGGGGTTCGGCGGCGGAACGGTTAGAGCCTTAAGCCCTCATAAAGTTCAAAATATTCAAATAAATAGTCTTATAAAATTGATCCATTTTACTAATTAGGGTTTTCTATTTAAATAAAATCATATCGCCTTAAAATCTATAACAATTCATTTCGTTATCATTCATGTTTAAATTTAGATACATATATATATATAAGAAAAATTAATATTATAAGGATAAATTCAAGAATTAAATTTTAGCTACATTTTGAAATTAAGAATTAATAAATTTGCGAGGATATATATATATTCAAATTATTCAAGATTCATGGCTCATAAATTTAAGGTATAAATCAAAAGACTGAGTAATTTCTTTCAGTGGTATTCACTTACCGAAGTTCACCGCCGTTGAGCTCAAGGACAGGAATGCTATAAGTTTTTATAATAATAATTAATAATAAATAATACAATAAATTTGCTTGGCCATGCTCGAATATTATCGCAAAGTTCGTATTCCAATTAAATTCCAAATATTACTCTTTTAAATTCATCCTGACTTATATATATATATAAATGTATATTTATTTATATTAAAATTAATCATGAAAATTTAGATACTAATAAATTCGAATTTTTTAACATTAACTTAATTGAAAAATTATCATCAAAAATAAAAAGGTGCGAGGGAAGTTTTCTTCCGTGAAAAACTCCATAATAAACTGAACAAAATAATAAACTTTAGCTTTCTATAATAATCAAGCAGGCCAATGTTCATAAAATTTCACTGCTGATAGATACGACCGTAAACATATAATTCGCAGGAGTTTTCTCTCCGTGTAGCGAACTTAAGGTGTCCATACTGTCACCAAAAAAACTGCAGCCGCCTTTCGACTTCAAAATTGATAAAAATGATTCCATCCGATTCGATTGAATTTATTCCGTCGAATAGCGCTGAATTCCTTAATTAAACTAGACGATTACATAATGTCGTACTAGTCAATTATGTAACTCCTTGCTAGCCGATTGCATAACTCGGTACTAGCCGATTGCATAACTCGGTACTAGCCGCACTGGCACGTGGCACTGGGGAAAATAATACATTAAAGAAACCTGCACTGCACTAACTCCATAACATACCTGGCTTAAAATCACTAAATCACTATTTCACTTAATCCACAGCAACTTCCGTTGGAGCTTAATAATTTTTCCCATATATTTAATTATAATAAAAACGAGTTTAAATATAGGCTTAATAATACAGCCTTATCTCTTCAGCGTATGCAAGTTAGTGTCTAAGCTTCCCTATGCAAATCTAGCCCTAACTATGCTAGAATTAAAAGCTCTCAAAAGCTTTCACATAACTGATGCTGCACTATGTATTATCTCGATATGCAAAAACCAATAGATAAGAATCGCGTGATATTTTCGTTCGCTTATCCAAGGTGACCGGAGAATACTAGATACAACACAATAAGCTTTTCAAAATATCTTAATTTCTATGTTTTCTGTATTATGGATGCCCAATTGGAAATCCACACACTACACATTTTACCACCTATACCTTTAATTGATGTTAAATTATATTTTTCTTTGTCTTTTTTATTGAAAACCCATTTTTTTTATATTTAAGCCATTTTTATACCCCATATTTAAATATTTATAAAATTTTTCCGCCTTACTTAATTTTCCTTAAAATATTAGATGTAAAGAAACGAAGGGAAACCCAGAAAATTTTATCATGTCCATTTTAGCATTAATAAACTATTTTATAATGTTTGCGTAAAATCCTAATTTTTTTGATTTGCTAAACCCGCCTCAGTAGCGCCTGCCAAACAAAGGGATCGTGGAAAATTTTAAATTTACACGAAAAAACCATGATCAAGGAAGGGTGGGCTTCGTTAGCTCCTAGAACATCAAGGAGTGGTATATTGTCCGATCTCACAAACTTGTCTTCTTCTTTTACTATCCTTTCTTGTCCTAATTTTCTCAGTTGTCGGTCATAGCTCCTCCGGTAGCTTATTTCGTCATCTCATCTCGCACGTTTATTTCAATTAAATAATAATAAGTCCTGAAAAGGCACCCGTGATTGGCCAAACACCCTAACACCACGCCACCGACGAGCCAGAGCCGGAACCATCGAACGTGCGGGCCAAAGCGGGAGTTCAACATCTAGCCTGATAGTTCGTTACCCATTACAGTAATGAATAATTATTAGTAAGATCTTATTAATTATTTTGGAGCCCAACGGTGAAGCTAGATTTTATTTGAAATTTTTGAAAGGATCACTTACTTCATCGGCAACGATCTAGTTTCTTGGTCGTCGTTTGTCATTTTTGTTTCTGGATCGTCATTTGGAACACAGGAATACAGCCTTAGGCGGATATCCTGTCCAGTGAGATGTGGGTTCGAAAGTGACAATTGGTGGAGAAAGAAAGAAACCTGAGACATAAGAATTGGAATCAGGCGCTTAGCTGCTAGCAGCTGGCTATTGACCACTTAGCCTCAGTAATAGCTCCCCATTAATTTTTATTTTAGTTTTCTTTTCCTCTTTTCGTCCTAAATGTTTTGGTCAAGAGCTTAAGACGCTTGGAATGCGCGTTGACTCTACCTTTAGGTGGAGCTCGCGACCACGGATAAAGTTCTGATGAGAACCATTTCCTTGAGTAAATCGAGCAATAGATTTGCATGGAGAACATGAAGATTCATATTTACACATAAGGCCTCATTTCCACAAATCATTGCTTGATTCAAGTCTGCTTTTTTTTATTTTTATCAACAATTTTGTGAAGACGGTCGTTAATAGGCAGCGTTGCTAAGTGCGTGGTGGAAATCAAAACTACTTTTAATTTGAAAAAAAAAAAAAATAATAAAAAATTTTTTTTATTATATATTTTAAAATTTATCCTTTTAGTATTCCCTCATTCATCCTTAGTAAAAGAGAAAAAAATAATAATAGTAATAGGTAATAATTATACTTAGACATTTATGGGTCTGGATCGATCACCTCAAAAAGAGGGACCTCCTCCTAGTTCTGAGTGTAGCTTATGTAGCTCTGAGATTAGGGCAGTCGATAGCTATAAAAGCAAGTGTCAGCATGTCTTCCATAAAGCGTGCTTAAGGACACATTTGGCAGTCAAGAGAATTTGTCCGATTTGTGATTCGATCTGTATCGATCAACGAATTTCACAACCTCCGTCGTCAGCAGTTCCAGTTCCAGCAGTTCCAACAGTTCCACAGAGACCAAATAGCTCCAGATCCCTAAGCTCGGATTTTGCACAAAGACCCGACAAAGTGGGTCACATTTTATCAAACTGGATATTAAGGTTTTCGGGAGCGGGCGACACTATAGGGGTAGATAGTTTTATCTACAGAGTCGAGGCTCTGACACATCAGACATTAGAGGGGAATTTCTCAGTTTTATGCGGGAATGCAAATATGCTATTTGAAGGAAAGGCCTCTGATTTTTTTTGGCGTCATCATAACACCGTAGGAGTGGTGAGATGGCAGGAGCTTTGTGCAGCCTTAAGGAATCAATTCCGGGATTCAAGGACCGATGTAGATATCCGTCAGATGATTAGGGACAGAAAACAGAAAGATAAGGAATCGTTTGAAAGATTTTATGATTCCATTTTAAAGCTTACTGACCGACTTAGCCAGCCCATATCCGACGAAACACTGGTGGAAATAGTACGGCGCAATTGACGTCCAGAAATCCAGCATGAGATTCTGAATTTAAATTTCGAGTCCATGGAGAATTTGAGGGATACGGTTAGAAAAAGGGAATTCTTTATAGAAGAGATGCGTAAACACCATGGTTACCAAAAACCACTCCCTCTAAGAAAACCGATAAGTGAACTTTGCGAAGAGGTGGAAGGCGACGATGCGTTAGAATTTGGGGAAGATGAACTTCAAGAAGAGATAGGAGCATTTTCCTTGGTATGTTGGAACTGCAGAAAGGAAGGGCATAGATACCAAAACTGCGCATCAAAAAGGAAAATCTTTTGTTATGGTTGTGGTCTTCCTAACGCGTATAAACCCTCTTGTGAAAGATGTACAAAAAACTCTCACAGGAACACTGCAACACCGCGTTCCAAAGCAAGTGTTCCCAACCGACAGTCAGGCTTGGAGGACCAGCATTAGTTAGAGGGGAGGGAGCGCTTAGTGTAGAAAATTCACCTTCCGGAGATTTAGGATTGCAAGTCTGGCATACTAAGCTGGAAAAGTTCCGAACATTAAACTTGCCGACACTGAAGCCCGAGGCTAGGTCTGTCTCGCGAAACAGTCGGCGACAAAAAAAATTACTGGAAGACAATAAAAGAAATTGCTAGTATTAGAAAAAATTTAGGCGACAATAGGCCGTACGCAGAAGTTATTTTACTAGAAAAGAAGAGAAGAGGGTTGCTAGATACAGGCGCTGCTATATCGTGTATAGGTGGGCATCTGGCTGAGGAGTATATATGCAGTAGAAAGCCTTTTAAAAAGGTTTTAGCTGGTGCGTGTACTGCCGATGGAAACACGCAACAAATAATTTAAGACAGAGATAGAATATAAAGGAATAAAAAGAGAATTAGAATTTCATATAATCCCCTCTCTAAGGCAAGATATTCACTTAGGAATAGATTTTTGGACAGCTTTCGAACTGTTGCCGCCGACCCTAGCTATCTCAGAGATCTCAGGAGATGCGGATCAGCACTCGTTATCGAAATGGCAGCAACTTAAACTAGAAAATATTATTAAAAGCTTTCCATCATGCAGGTATTACCTCCGTTTCCTCCGGTCTTCGCCAGTAGTACTGGTCCAAAAGCCAGGCAAAGTAAGAGTGTGCCTCGATAGCCGAAAGGTTAACGCAGTAACGGAAAAGGATGCATATCCGCTCCCCAGATCGATGGCATACTTAGCCGGTTACCTAAGGCAAATTTTATAAGTAGCCTTGACTTAAAAGAAGCGTTTTGGCAAATCCCTTTGGATCCTCTATCAAAAGCGAAAACTGAATTTACTATACCAGGGCTGCCTTTGTATCATTTTAAAGTTATGCCTTTTGGCCTCTGCAACGCTCCACAAACTATGACAAGGTTAATGGACAAGGTAATACCTGCATCACTTAAAAACGAAGTTTTTGTATATCTGGATGATTTATTGGTTATCTCAGATACGTTTGAGAAGCATTTAGAAGTTTTGGAGACTGTAGCTAAACGGATCCAAGAAACTAACGTAACCTTGAATGTGGAGAAGAGCAAATTTTGTAGGCGAACCATAAAATATTTGGGCCACATACTAGGTGAGGGTGGTATTCGAACGGACCCCGACAAAGTCTCGGCGATCTCAAATTTTCCATTACCAACGTCACTCAAAGCGTTAAGAAGCTTTTTGGGATTAGCCGGGTGGTACCGGAAATTTATAAACAATTTTGCGTCAGTATCGGCTCCTTTGACCGATCTTTTACAAAACAAGCGAAAATTTGTGATGACCCAGGAAGGTAAAGGGGCATTTGAAAAGTTGAAGGGTATGTTAGGAAATGCGCAGGTATTACAGACACCAGACTTTGAGAGACCGTTTTTCATACACTGTGACGCTAGTAAAACTGGAGTAGGAGGAGTCCTAGTGCAGAAGTCTATCACCGGGGATGAATTACCTATAGCTTTTGTGTCTAAGAAATTAAATAAAGCACAAAGGAATTACACAGTGACAGAGCAGGAGTGCCTTGCGGCTTTAGTAAGCATAAAAAATTCCGGTCATATGTCGAAGGACTGGAATTTACCGTCATCACGGATCACGCGTCCTTGAAGTGGCTGAAGTCGCAGGGTGATCTAAATACTAGATTGGCACGGTGGGCGTTAAAATTACAAGGGTTTCGATTCGCAATCCAGCATCGAAAGGGGAAGTTAAATGTGGTTCCCGACGCTTTGTCTAGAGTCGAACAGGAACAGATAGCGGCAATAGATTTTAATAACGGGTTGCTGGTGGATATCAACTCAGAACATTTTAAGTCTTCTGACTATATTCAGTTAATAGAGGGAATTAAAAGTAATTTAGCTAACTTTCCGGATCTGAGAATCGTGGATTCCTTGGTGTATCGACGCACCGAACATTCGAAAGGCGAACTACTCAATGATGCGTACGCATGGAAATTGTGGATACCGAAGGCTTTGATTCAGGAGGTGCTAAAGAAATCGCATGACGATCCATTGGCGTCTCACGGGGGTGTTCACAAGACTTTGGAGAGAATTCGGCGATATTATTTCTGGCCAGGAATGGTGAATGATGTGACGGACTACATTTCAGCCTGTGAAACCTGTAGGATGACTAAAGCACCAAATAGGGCATTGAGGCCACCTATGGGAAAGGCAGTCGAGACGCCGAGGTTTTTCCAGCGTCTCTACATAGATTTTTTAGGCCCTTATCCTAGGTCTCGTAGTTGGGGTTCCAGAGAGCATTGTTTCCGATAACGGGTCGCAGTTTAGATCCGACAAATTTTAGAGTATGCTTAGGAGTCATTGTATCACGCACACTTTAACGGCGGTGCACGCTCCTCAGGCTAATGCTTCGGAGCGGGTAAATCGATCTGTGATTGCTGGCATTCGTGCTTACATTCGCAGCGACCAAAAGGACTGGGATGAAAATCTTAGTAAAATCAGCTGTGCGCTGAGGTCAGCAACTCATTCCGGTCTGGGATCCACACCTTATTATATGGTTTTTGGCCAGCAGATGATTATCCTGGGGCAACGTACTCCTTATTGAGGAAGTTGGCGATGCTAGAGGACAAAGCAGCTACTTTTAGCCGGGAGGACTCTCTAGAGATTATCAGAAAGAAAGCAGCTGAGACATTGGGAAAACAATATGTGAGGAATGAGCGATATTACAACCTTAGGGAGCGTGAAGTATCTTACAAGGTTGGGCAGGAAGTATATCGGAGGAACTTTAAACAGAGCTGTTTTCAGGCGGGTTACAATTCTAAGCTAGCTCCCCTATTTGTAAAGGCTAGAGTGAGAAGGAAGATAGGAAGCTCAATATATGAACTAGAGGATCTGAGTAGAAAGCTTGTCGGCCGGTACCATGGGAAAGATATTCGCCAGGCTTAGCTACAAGTGGTCAGCCTTGTGGGTTGAGAAGATTAAATGCACCCCCAAGCCTGATCTTGGTCGGGGGGGATTTTGTAAAGGCTTGTATCTGATGGATTGCTAATGCGGCTTGGAAGCGACTGGCACTAAAACTGTCGTGAAGAAAACGGGTAGGCTTAGGGACTGTTAGTGGCAGCGCTCTTACTCAGCGAGAGAAATGGGTGGAGAAATTTTTAACCGGGTACACTCTGCAAAAGGAAAAAGAACTCGCGAATAGCTGGTCCTGGGTTCCTCGTATCACTCCGCTGGAGGTTCTTTCTTTTCACACCGAGACTCAGACCAGTGCAGTTTAAAGTGGTAAAACTTAAATCGAGAAAAAAGTTTGAAGCAGAAAAAGCGTGAAAATTGGGAATTTAGTCAGTTGGCACTGACTCTGGAGGTAAGCGTTTGGGGGAACAATAGTTATTATAAGAGAGGAGATTTCCTAAGTCCGCGTAATCTATTTTGGCTAGGCCTGCAACAACATCGCTCCCAAGTGCAGAACAACTAAGCGAAAGAGGCAAAGCTCTCGGACCAGATCAGTCCGCGGTTCACAACCATCGAAGTCGCGACGGAATTTGGCGAATCCCCTGGTGCGGTTGCAGGGAGGTCCTCGGCGGAAGGAGACTCCAGTGTCGGATTTTTTTTAAGACAATTTAAATTAAGCTAAGCAGCTAAAAAGGGAATTTTTTCTAGAGGGTTAGTGTGAAGATGTGACCCCTAACTAAACCTAACCTCACCCCCACCTAGCTCAGAAAAATTGGTTAGCTTGGTTACACCGGAGCTATGTAATATCTAAGTAGTTATAAGCGGTTAAAGACCGATCTAAAAATTCAAACATAAAAAAAAAATCGCTTGATAGAAATCTCTTCCATCCGCACCGGCTGCAATATAATCAGGTGATATTGGTGCGATATTGGTGAACGGGACAGAAGAGAGGCGGAAAAAAAACTGCAAGTTCAGGCCCCCCATTCCACGTTGGGATGAAGGAGTAAGCGAGACGGACGGAGTCGGTGCAGTAGCCCCGTTGCAGTTTTGTCACCCAAAACGAAATAGGTGATAGCACGCTGTGGATCATCTCGGTTGTGAAGGTGCGATGGAGCATAGCTCCCAAATGTTCCCCAGAGGGTTCAATGAGCTCTAGTGAGAGTACTGAGAGGGATAGCATAAGTAGTCAGGAAATAATGGAGCTTACTTTTAAGTTAATTTTTACTGTAACAGAAGAGAAAATAATTGAAAATTAGGGGATAAGTGTAAATTTGGGTGAAAAGTGAGTGAACAAGATTTAAACGAAGAAAAAATTCTTCTTATTTTATGTTAAGTTTTCACTTTTTCCCATTTTACCACCTATACCTTTAATTGATGTTAAATTATATTTTCTTTGTCTTTTTTATTGAAAACCCTTATATTTAAGCCATTTTCATACCCCATATTTAAATATTTATAAAATTTTTCCGCCTTACTTAATTTTCCTTAAAATATTAGATGTAAAGAAACGAAGGGAAACCCAGAAAATTTGTAAAAATGTAAAATGTTTGCGTAAAAACCTAATTTTTTTGATTTCCTAAACCCGCCTCAGTAGCGCCTGCCAAACAAAGGGATCGTGGAAAATTTTAAATTTACACGGAAAAACCATGATCAAGGAAGGGTGGGCTTCGTTAGCTCCTAGAACATCAAGGAGTGGTATATTGTCCGATCTCACAAATTTGTCTTCTTCTTTTACTATCCTTTCTTGTCCTAATTTTCTTAGTTGTCGGTCATAGCTCCTCCGGTAGCTTATTTCGTCATCTCATCTCGCACGTTTATTTCAATTAAATAATAATAAGTCCTGAAAAGGCACCCGTGATTGGCCAAACACCCTAACACCACGCCACCGACGAGCCAGAGCCGGAAACATCGAACGTGCGGGCCACAGCGGGAGTTCAACATAGTTCGTTGTGATAGTTCGTTACCCATTACAAAGCAGGGGGCAAGTAGTTAATAAAAAGAGGAAACAGTAACAGGCCAAGATAAATTCGTTGAGGGTCCCCATATGTAACACGGACCAAGCGGAAATGTACATTTTTAAATAAGACTCTTTAGGTTTTTCCATCCACGTGGCGATCTAAGTTGGGAGGTCTGTAGGAAATCCCAGAAGATTCAGTTTACTCAACAGGAGTGGGAATTGACTAAATCAAATGCTTTTCTTAAAGCTTGTTGGTGAGGGGGGAACGCACATGCATACGATTCTATTTTTAGAACTCTTAAAATGTATCCGTCAACAAAAATGGGAATCTATATATGTATGTGTGACTGCACGCACGACGGAGTTAAAATGTTTTGGCTTCCAATTTTCAATTTCAATTTCTCGTTTCTGTTTCCGATGCGACGATGTGGTAGTTGGTAGAACAAATATTATATTTTATCGCCGCAGATCGAGACAGGATGGTAGCGTAATGCATAGAGTAGTTACTCTATGTCTAATTTTTCTGTGTTCAAATCGTCGTAAGGTCTTTGCACTTTTTCTTTCTTTTATAATTATTATTTTCTTTTTCTTTAATTGTAATATTTTTCTTTAATTTTACAATTGTAAAGTTGTTTTATTCTTCATTATGTCCCGCTAATAAAATTCTAATAAAATTTCAAGGAAGTCCTTCCGTGATTTTGTCATCCGACACGTCCCTCACTTATTTTTATACCCTTGCAGAGGGTATTATAATTTTGTCCAAAAGTGTGCAACGCAGTGAAGGAGACATCTCCGACCCTATAAAGTATATATAATCTTGATCAGGATCACTTCCTGAGTTGATATGAGCATGTCCGTCTGTCCGTCTGTCTGTCCGTCTGTCTGTCCGTCTGTCTGTCTGTTTCTACGCAAACTAGTCTCTCAGTTTTGAAGCTATCGTCTTGAAACTTTGCACACACCCTTGTTTCCTTTGCACACAGTATATAAGTCGGAACGGCCGGGATCGGTCGACTATATCCTATAGCTCCCATATAACTGATTGATCGGAAATGGTATAACTTTGGTGTTTTTAGAGTTAGAGAGTTCAAATTTGACACGAGAGCTATTTTTGGCAAATTATTACGACATGCCAAATTTCATAAGGATCGGCCGACTATATCCTATAGCTGCCATATAACTGAACGATCGGAAATGACCTAACTTTCGTGTGTTTGAAGATAGAAAGCTTAAACTTAATACAGATTCTATTATTGGCCAGTTGATCCGACCTACCAAATTTCATTAGGATCAGTCGACTATATCCTATAGCTGCCATATAACTGAACGATCGGAAATGGTACTTGGTAGAAATATCAACTTTCGTATTTTGGAAGATAGAAGCTTGGAACTTTTTTTTAGATTTTTTATTTAAATTAATTGGTTTTATTATGATGTAATCATAAGGATCGGCCAACTATATCCGATGTTTGCGATATATATCCGGTTTTAACTGCAAGGGTATATAAACTTCGGCTCCGCCCGAAGTTAGCTTTCCTTTCTTGTTACAATTGTAATAGAATGCAATTAAAAATAATAATAATAACGTAAAAATTAAAAGTAAAAAAAAAAAAAAAAAATAAATATGTATAAAAAGAATCATAAAACTAAAACTATCAAAATTGGAAAAACCGCCTGCTAATGTAATCGAACCCAGGACCCTATGAATAAGGACCGCGCACTATCCATCAAGGCTACCCTCGAAGTTGATTTTATGATACTTAAAATTGATGTTAAAGGAGGCGCTAGAAACTATACCAAAAACAAAGCTGACGAGTAAGGATAGTAGAAGATATTTCTGATCTCTTTACTCTCACATTGGTTCGGTTACAACGTTTCAAACTTTCATCGTTCCAAAGATGTTACGATCTACAAATAGAATTCTCTCTTTCCATCTCTCATCTGCCAGCCGTTTGTCGTGGAACCCGCTCTCAAATTACAGCAGGTTCCACGATTGAAAAAATGAAAACATTTGAGAGCGGGTTCCACGACGCGGCCTGCCAAAATGCCGTAGAACCCGCACTTATAGACATTTTTACAGCGGGTTCCACTACGAACTGAGACGATGTTAGGGTTATTTTACAATTTAGTATTTTATACTATTTCCTATACGACTTTTATACTGCGTGCAAAGGAAAGAAGGGTGTGTGCAAAGTTTCAAGTCGATAGCTTTAAAACTGAGAGACTAGCTTGCGTAGAAACAGACAGACGGACAGACGGACAGACGGACATGCTCATATCAACTCAGGAGGTGATCCTGATCAAGAATATATATACTTTATAGGGTCGGAGATGTCTCCTTCACTGCGTTGCACACTTTTGGACAAAATTATAATACCCTCTGCAAGGGTATAAAAAGTGGATGTCCCGAGCCTGGTTTGAACTCGTTTTTAATTTCAATTAAAACTTTGCACACCAGCCATGCACTCTACCACTCGGCTATTCCTCATTCGTTGTCGCGCGAAAAATTTCTCAACTTTCAACTTTCTCAAAAAATTTCTCCACTGCTGGAACCCGCCATAGAACATTTTCCTTTGTATGAGATGTCCCATCTATGTACTTTATAATCTATGGTAACATCAGCTTGAAATCATTTTCGAAACCCCATCTATGACAATGCAACTCAAGTAATTAATGGAGGTGGAAGCTTAATTAAGCCATGCTGACATGGAGTAATAATCGAAGAGCAGATTTGATGCAAATGAGAATTTTTCAAATAAATTGCCTTGGGAATTGCCAATCATTTTGAGATGCCTCTGTAGTTAGCAGCATCAGACTTGTTTCCGTTTTTCATGTAAGGAAATTATGAAAGAATCCTTCCACTTAAGGGGAAAAATCGAGGTTTCCAAAGATAAATTGAAAAATCTATGAAGAGGTTTGCACAGAGCCGTGAGACAGTATTGTAGCACACAGATTGGCACTCCCTCGGCGTCAGGGCAAGTAACGGGTTTGACCCTTAGAAGATCAGATAATAAGATATTCTCGGAGAAAAGCGGACAAAAAATAAAATTTACTGATTAAATGTCGTTTGCGTAAGGCTGATTTGTCGTTTTAGGTGGTGAATAAGTGGTTTGAAAAAAGTTTTCTATATTGGCATAGCTCGGCAATGACCTGATCTGAGGTCGCAGATAAATTTTCAAGCGTAGGCAGAGGTAGAAAAGATACGCTTAGTTGGGTGGGCTTAAAGATGTTTACACTTAGTGTTTAGAATGTTATAAAACTGCTTCAGATCCTGAGTTAATTGAATCTGGCAGCGGCGAATAGAATTCCTGTAACCTTTAGCATTATACACGATAAAACGATTTGACCGAGCTAGTACCATATATCTTGAAAAATCTATACTACTTCAGGTGTTCAAGCATTGAACACTATTGTATTTACAAATTCTTAAGTTAGAGTTTCAAGGGATCGGACCCATGAAATAAGAGACAAACAGCATGGTCTAAAACGGATCCCCTGCAACCTAACACAAACACATACATAAGTGGTGCGCTTATCGCACTTGAGAAAGAGTCGCATAGCCTTTCAGCGTGCAGTGCGTTGATAAGTAGTTTTAAATAGATTTAAGATTTTAATGTATCTTTCTTATAAGAGAACTTCACCAAATAAAAACAGTTTCCGAAAGGAACTCATTGGAATAAGACCTACTTTTTAGGGCTCCTCTTAACATCAGCTTTTTTTTGTTTTAGTAAGAGCCTATTTTTAGTGTTTGTTAAGTTCGCGAGGCACCTTGTAAGGAGGCACGGAGGAATTGTTGAAGCGGAAGGATATTTCTATAGCACTCATGAGTCATAAAATGTATTTAAGGTATGGTTAAATTTTTCTAAGGTGACATTTATTTCAGTGCATGCCCGAATATCAGACCAATATATTTATTGATAAAGATAAGTATTAGGTTTAAGAAAATCAGACTTACGGATAAAGAAAATCTTATTTGCCACACATGGAAACTTATGATCGCTACCAGAAATGGTTTCGATTGAACCCTCAAGCGTGGGGTGATATGGATCCTCTGGGGTTGAAAGAGGAAACGCTCTGGAAAGAGTGGTACTATCAGGATCAGATACAAAATATATGTCTAATAGCCGACCTAACGAATTTTCAACATGGTTAATTTCACCATGGTGCCTGATAGGTAATAAAGATGGAGAGTTTGAGACATTAGACCACTTTCATTCGGGGTTATTTAAGACACCCAGAGCTACAAACTGGTCAGTGAACGCAGTGAAAGAGACATCTCGGACCCTATATATAAGTATATATAAGTATTGAAACCTAGTATAGATTATATTTTTGGTCAGTTAATCCGACCTACCAAATTTATATATAACTGAACGATCGGAAATGTTTTTTCTGAAATGTGTTATTTGGAACTTTGGTATTTTTGAAAATAGAAGCTTGGGGATTTTTTTTAGAATTTTATTGTAATTAATTGGTTTTTTATGATATTCTCATAAGAATATATCCGGTTTTAGCTGCAGGGTTATCAACTTCGGCTCCGCCCGAAGTTAGCTTTCTTTTCTTGTTAGTTATAAAAAAACAAAAATAAAAAACCAATTATCATTTATAATTGGTTTATAGAAAAAGAGTTGAACCAATTATAAATGATAAATGTATAATTAGACAATTATAATTATATTACAATTAATTCTATAATTAGAATTATGATGTTTATTTTGTGTTTATGTTATTGATGACAATAATGATGTATTAGAGCGGGATGATGATCGATAGATTAAACCGCGTCTCAACGGTTGACGGAAACAGAAAATCCTATTTGCCACGCGTGGAAAACCTCAAGCGTGGGGTGATGTGGATCCTCTTGAATTGAAAAGGGCAAAGCTCTGGAAAGACCATCAGGATTCGATACAAAACATAAATCTAAAAGCAGACCTAACGAATTTCTTATATGGTTTATTTGACCTAGGGACATGACCGCGGTTAAGTCATGGTGCGTGATACCATAAGTGATACAAATGGTGAGGTATCGACATTGAACCACTTTAATTCTGGGATATTAAAGTCACCCTGTGCTTCAAGCTGGTCGCAATCGGACATTAGATTAAAAATATCGAATATAATAGTGATGCCAGTATTCTGGCGGTTCAGACAAAGGCGGTACACATAAACAGATAATGTATAAAGATTTACCGGACAGAATGATTTTAATGCAATTAAATTCTAAGTGACCAAACTATTTTCCCCTTCAGAAGAAAGTTGGGAATCAACCGAAATGAGTACATCACCCTTCCTTTGCAGAGGTCGATCACGTCTAAAAGTGGTGTACTAACTTGGAAAAACTTCCTAGCTAAAGATCTCTATAAAAGCTATAATATCAGAACTAACAGAATATAGTTTAGGGAGTTTGCGACGTTTTTTTCTTTACGGAACTAGGCTGATTTTCTTAGACGAAAATGTTTTCTGGCCAAAAACTGGGTGGACAAAACGTCTGTAACATCAGCGCGGGAGTTAACATGCCTACATATTCCCCACCCATACATATTCCCCTACATACCTCTATATAATAAAAGATCATTTCTCATTCGGTACTCCAAACAAAACGATCGTTTATTTGCAAGCCTTCTTTCCAGCATCTGAAAAAAAGCGATAGCCATATAAGAGACCCTTTACTCCCTCGGTTACGAGACTGTAACTGGCGCAGCCGGACTACGAACAAGGGATTAACCATGCCCACTACGCTTATCGTTCAAATTTGCTTGTAGGAGGTGAGTGAACAGGTGACAGCAGTGGTTGTGACACATTAGTAGTGAAATAATTACAGATAATACTATGTATGTATTAGAAAGAGAGAAAGAAAGAGAGAACAATTGCAAATGGGATTTCGGAGGGAGCGACACCAAAAATGTGCAAATAAAATAAACGAAATCAAATTCTAAATGCCATACAAGCGACCGTATATGTGTACATCAAACGCTGATAAGGCACCGGGTTCGCTAGTACGGGATAATTTACTACTACCATACCAACAAGCTGCTGTGATTAATGACCGTATAAGTGTACATCAATCGCTGATAAGGCACCGGTATCATCAATACACAGCAGCAGCTCAAGAAAAACAAAAATATAAATAAAAAAAAAAAAAAAAAAAAAAAAGAAAAAATTCGACATCTTAAACTGCTGTGTGTGGCGATCGTGTGTGTGTCGGAGAGCACTTTGTGTGCACATGTGAGAGAGCCACGCTACTATTGCATCAGCCTATAGCTGAATTGTGATTGGTTGTTGTGGTTTGGCGTCTCCAAGAACAATCGTTACGACGCGACGACAGCCTGGCGCCGCCGTCGCCGAGTATGGTTCACTGAAGAAGCAAATTAAGGAAATAGATCAGTCGAACATTAGACTTCGTTGTGATCAGAGCTCGATATCAACGCATTTATCAATCGCCGACAACGGAAGAGGACAATCTGCACACAGTGGTTTACAAAGATAAATCGAACATTAGACTTCGTTGTGACCAGAGCTCGATATCAACGCATTTATCAATCGCCGACAACGGAAGAGGACAATCTGCACACAGTGGTTTACAAAGATAAATGTAAGTTGTGTGATTAACGACCGTATATGTGTACAACAATCGCTGTTAAGACACCGGGATCGTTTCCATTTGTCAATTTACATGAATGCAAATGTATTATTATGAAAAACAAGGCAAGAACACTAAAACATAAAAAAAAAAAAAACCAAAAATGGTAGAATAAATTAAACCTGCACAAATATTTTACTGTTCCCTTCGGCAAATATCAGGCAAACATTGTATGTGTTTGTGTTACGCCGCTCGTGAAACTCTTGTTGCGTCGTTGTGCAGTGGCTGCCGCCATGAGCCGATTACGCGCCGGAGTGGCGGAGTGACGCTTGGCGCCGTTTGGCTTGTACATTGCTGAATTCCCTTTTTGCACTACACACAAAAGAATAATAAAATTAATTGAAAGAAAATGCTATACATTCTATTTCTATATTATATGCAAAAAAAAAAAAAAAAAAAAAAAAAAATATATATATATATATATAAAAATAAATAAATAAATAATAATAATAATAATAAGAAAAAGAAGAGAAAACAACAAGCATTCCATGAACAACATAACTTTTATTGCTGTCACGTGTTCACTAACCTCTAATAAAAAAAAATAAAAAGAAAAATAATATATATATTTTTTTTGTATATTCACTAAATCGCATACAACAACAAGGTGGAAGGAAACACAGCAGCACTACACGAATGGCATACAACTTACACTAAACACAGTGAAGCAGCAAACTACAGGTTTTCCTTTTGCTTTGTAAAGCATACATACATATATGAACATAATATTATAGTACACTATTTAACCACATTAATACACAAACGAAGCCGTGTGGCAAATTTATCCTAATTTATACTATACTTCAAAAATACATACACATATAATTAATTTACATATATATAGTTACTACTTTACATATTATTACTATTCTATATACATTACATACGTAGCATTACCATACTTCAATATAGCCAGTTTTTTTTCAATACATGTAAAACAGTCACCACTAGTAACATAGTTAGGGGCAGATTAGATCTAAAGAGCGAGGCCAGTCTATCTGAAAAAAGGGAAGCGATAGAAACAAAAGAGAAAGACCAGCTAGTTCAATCCCAAAACAATATTCCTATCAACGCTATGGATTCCGGTAACGCATCAGGGCTACTAAGTCCCATCCTTGGCAATTCATCAACTCCCTCAAAAACAAGCCTGAATCTACAACAACTACTTGCCCTTGTTCACCAACTACCCACCTACGAAGGCCCACCTGACAATCTTGATAGATTCATAAGTAGAGTAGATCAACTACTTTTGTTAGCCGGATCAGTAGACCAAGCAACTGGCGGACAGTACTTACTGGGAACTATCCGTGACAAGATTAAAGGCAGGGCGGACGAGGCCCTGAGTGTCTGCGATGTACTCATCAGTTGGGATGATATCAAAGCAAATCTCAAGCGACTATACTCTAGCAAAAAAACAGAAGAAATGCTTGTTAGAGAGCTACATAATCTTCCGGACGGACTCAGTATGGGAAAACTATATTACACAGCCACCAAAATAAGAAGCGAATTAATGTCCCTGGCCAGAGAAGCAGACCCTAGTGAACACTCACTCACAGTCAAACGGGAACAGTATGACAGATTCTGCCTAAATACTTTCTTAGTTGGATTAAAGATGAAATCTTTAATCACACTAATCTTGAAAAGAGAGATGGGTAAGACTCCGTCAAAAAAAAAATGATTTGCAAGTGGTCTTCCGATTTTTTTGAAACTGTGGGAAATAATAGTCTTAGGTAAGATAGTTTAAACCCCAAAAGGATTTTGAAAATTTTTCAAAATGGCGCCCGCTACGCCATGTTGAAAATCAGTGCAGTGTTTTTTTAGAAAATATGTATTTCTGAAAGTATTAAATGGATTTTAATGAAAATTACAGACAATGCAGCTAAATACACGTACTTTAATTTAATATTATGTTGAAAAAAGTTTTCAAAATTTTGACCAAAAAAAAAAAAATTTTTTTTTTGAACTGATTTTTCGTTAATTTGGCCCCTTTTTAAAAATTTTTAGTATGCATATAAAGATTCCTTAGGATTTCACCTTTCCATAGAAAAAATTTATGGAGACTTTAATAGTTTTCGAGATATTGCGATTGTCGGGTCAGGCAGCAGCGGTGTAATTTTAATGTTTAAATATGTTAACGTAATGTTTGGTAATGTTTATTTATTAGGCTTAAGTTTATACAAAAGCTCAGTTGATCGCAAGCTGACTCTCTCTCTCGGCCGCTCGATTCAACGGGCTTACTATAGAGAGTTTTAGCTCGCAGTGTCTAGGTCGGGCCGCCCTCTCCATTATTCAAGAGCTTTAGCTTCGCAGTGACCAGTCGGGCCGCCCTCTCTGTATTAACTTTCGTCCCTGCATGCACCATAAGCGGGTCTATCTGCGGATCATCCCGTTTCATCTGCATGCAGAAATAAACATTTTTTATAACGTCATATTAAATACAAATTTTATTTATTTACGGCATTGAAAACGCTCAATGACCAAACAGCGATTTTAGTGAGAGCGCGCACCGTGAAGTCCGCATACCAAAAGCGTGAACATTCATTAACTATAACATAAGGAAAATTTTGGCTTATTTTGACTATTTAAATTCAAGTTGAGAATTAATTAATTAATTAATCAAATCTCAAATTAATCTTTACGTTTTCTTTTTCTTGTTTTTTCAATTTCAAATTCAAATGTTTTAGTAGAAGTAGAATAATATCTGCATTGGATTTTATTTTCACTTATAGGCGTAAACGAGTGAAAACTTCGTGTACCAGTAATGGTTTGAGCTTTGTCGAATCGTTTTTTTAAATTTCTTGCTTTTTTGTCATGTTCCTTCTGAGAGCAAAAGATTACGTTTACCTTTGTTAAATCAGTTGAGGCCCACTCGTACAAATCCTTTGCTGTTAAAATTTGTTTATCACTACTGCGCTGAAGAGAAGCTTTGCTAGCATCTCGTTATAAAGTACCCCAATCCCATCACATGGGCTTTTATCATGTGATATAGCAAAGAACTCCCAAGAAGCCTCAATTTCAAAATCACGTTGGTGATAAACAAGATTAATAAAATTGCTTTTGTTTTTGTACTGCGAAGCTGCCCCATCTGAGAAATAGATTATTTTTTTAATGACGTGTTTCTTTTTCAATTCCTTTATAATTTTTTCCATAAATAGATGAACTGAGCTGGTATTGTGTTCAAGTTCTTCTGAAATAATTGCATAGCTTTCGCAATCAACTTTATTGTCGCCTTTAAAGTAAACAACAGCGGGATGGACGGTAATTTGTTGCTTACTCCAGTATTCACTTTGAATAGAGTTTTGAACAACAGTTTCATAATTTTGCGAGTAATATAATAAAAACACCTTCTTCAAGGGAAGCCTTACAATCTTTTAAAAATTGACTTTGTTTTTTTGCGATAAAGTCGTGTTTAAGCAATTCAGTGAGATGTGTAGTCAATTTCTGCAAATAAATTTCTGTTTTATCGCAAAAAGTTTCTAATGATGTGCGATCAGTCGAAGTCCAACCATTGTAAGTAATATTTTCAATGAAATTATCATCAAGAATTTTCTGAAGTGATTTCATTATAGGCTTGACACTTGGGCAAGATTTACATGTTCCAAAATAACATGAAGGTGTTTTAGAATCACAGATCATTGCAGTCAAGATAGTCTTGTATGATCTTAAAAATTCTAAATTTTCATCATTGATTAGTTCGTCAAGATTTGCACCTTCAATTAAAAGTTTAGTATTCTCGTGTATTTTGCATACACAAATAAAATGTGTGCCACTAGTGCCAGCAAATATGCATTCTTTAGGTCTCAATTTAACAAAAGTAGAAAATTCAATATTCAAATAAGGAAATTGTTCTTTAAAAATCGCATAAATTTCCTTCAAATTCCCTAAAATTAATCTTTTTTGTAATGATTTTCGAGAGCCATCTCTTTGCTTAACAGATTTGCTGTCTTTTTTCCCTGGCAACGGGCGACTAATTTCAGAATCGTAATAAAAATCTTGAAGAGTTTTGACAGTTTCTTTTGGTAACTTTTTGCCCGGTCGAGGATTTGGTGTTGACCCTAAGCCCTTTGTGGCGCGCAATTCCGCAGCTTTATTAGCTAGGGTATATGGAACTTCAAATTCGGATGCTATTTTAAAAACATTATAACTTTTTGCAACTAAAGTTAAAAGTTCTACTTTTCGAGATTTGCAAGGATTTTTTTTCAACTCTTCCTTAATCTCATTAATAAAATCTTCTAAATCATTTTTATTATTTTCGATGTCAGTATTATTAAATACTTTTTTCAATTTATTTTCAAAAGCCTCTCGAATTTCACTTACCTTCTTCTTTCGTGATAATTGCGTTCGAAGATCTTTGCTGCCAACAATAGGTGAAATATTTAAAATGTGCAACATTTAATTTAACTTATTAATATCGCTTTCTTTTTCGTGATCAAAAATTATATTTTTTAACTCTTTATCTGAATCATCAGTATTTTCTAATACCAATACAAAAAAATCACCAATACATCGAGAAAATTGGAGAGAGACATTTTTTTGACAGGTCATGTCGGTATACTGAAAAAAATTATAGTACCATTTTCATGAAAAAAAAAGTTATGATGAAAAAAAAAATATCAATAAACTAAAATCTAGGAATAAAATATAAAAAAAAAATAAATAAAAAAAAAATAAAAATTACTATTTACATTTTTACTTTAATACTACTCAACATATTATCTATATTTATATTTAAACTAGTAAGCGATAATTTTAACAATGCTTCTAAATGTGAATTCGTTAGTCGAGATCTGTTTTTAATTTTTATAAGTTTTAAGCCTAGTACTGAGTTGACGAAAATCTGCTCTTGAAATTCCGCTTGTGAAATTGCACTTTATTCAGCTACCGATCGACTCGAGCTAGTGTGACCAAAAAAATTAAGAAAAAGGGTAATACTGAACAGCTGCTGTTTGTAAACAAAAAACAATAAGCAAATATGAATTCAAATCAATGGGTCAAAATCAAAATCAAAATCAATCACAAATCATTTCGATGCCATTTTATGGCATTAAAATGCCCTTGCGGGTCAAATCCTATCTTATGGGCTTCGCCCTGACCGCACTAATTAATTTCAATTTATCCTCGCGCGCCGAAAATTTTTCGGTCCGACAATTTTTTCTTTCAAATTTTCCCTCCATGTTTTAGCTATTGAAATAAATAAAATGATTTATTTCAAGACCCCAAAATCAGCTGTTTATTTTTTTTGATCCGGCAACGCCATTCAATTCAATAGCTAAAATTTTTCTCAACTCAGTACCCAAAAATTTAGGAGACGAAAAATTCTTCTTCTTTTTTTTTTTATACCGTTTTTTATACCCTTGCAGAGGGTATTATAATTTTGTCCAAAAGTGTGCAACGCAGTGAAGGAGACATCTCCGACCCTATAAAGTATATATATTCTTGATCAGGATCACCTCCTGAGTTGATATGAGCATGTCCGTCTGTCTGTTTCTACGCAAACTAGTCTCTCAGTTTCAAAGCTATCGACTTGAAACTTTGCACACACCCTTCTTTCCTTTGCACGCAGTATATAAGTCGGAACGGCCCGGATCGGCCGACTATGGTATAACTATGGTATATGGAATGGTATAACTTTGGTGTTTTTAGAGTTAGAGAGTTCAAATTTGACATGAGAGCTATTTTTGGCAAAATAATATGACATGCCAAATTTCATAAGGATCGGCCGACTATATCCTATAGCTGCCATATAACTGAACGATCGGAAATGACCCAACTTTCGTGTTTTTGATGATAGAAAGCTGGCACTTGGTACACATTCTATTTTTGGTCAGTTAATCCGATCTACCAAATTTCATAGCGATCGGTTGACTATATCTTATCAGCTGACATATAACTGAACGATCGGAAATGCTAATTGGTAGAAATATCAACTTTCGTATTTTTGAAGATAGAAGCTTGGGACTTTTTTTTTAGATTTTTTATTGTAATTTATTGGTTTTATTATGATGTAATCATAAGGATCGGCCAATTATATCCGATGTCTGCGATGTATATCCGGTTTTAGCTGCAAGGGTATATCAACTTCGGCTCCGCCCGAAGTTAGCTTTGCTTTCTTGTTTTATATGGAGTTTGACAGCTGTCAGATTTTCAAGAGCGGATTTTCGTCAACTCAGTACTAGGCTTAAAGTTGAAAAGGCGCTTTCGCAAATGTAGGTACTGCCAAACATTGAATATATTCGTAAGATTTCATTATGCAACAATGGATATTTATGAAAATCGACTTTCTTCCCAAATTCGATTCCGGTTGGTGTATTTATTTTTAAACTAATATCACATTGCAACTCGCAAAGCTCCATTTGCAGTTCTGGTGCTTGATCGTATATGCTGCATGTCATTGGGGAATTAAAAATTTGAATTTTTCCTTTTATTACTTCAAAATCTTTAAACCTGTTTTCAAACTTATTTTTCAAATCTTTTAAATTTATTTCAAATGTATTAAAATCAAAAACCAAAATATTAAATTCAATAAAAATCTTTTTAGGCAAGGAAAATGAAACAATCGTTCTAAATTTAAATCAAAAATAAAAATATCAATTTTTTTTAGAAATCCCTCAATCAAACTAATCAAATCAAAAATACATTTGTTTTGACCTTGAAGCGAAGAATTTAGGCGATTCATGTGCGATGTTATTTCAGTTAAAAACGCTAAATTAATAATAAATTCTTTAGTTTTTATTTCACTGACCATATCCAGTTTTTCAATCTCCATAAACTCTGTCACTTCCTTTCTTAAATCAAAAAACCTTTCTAAACATTTCCCCTTGCTGAGCCATCTAACTTGGGTGTACATTAATAAATCACCATATTCACTTTCACATTCGTCAAGAAACAATTTCAGTTTCCTATGGGTTAGGGAATTGTGGCCACCTCTGATTTTATTTACAATTTTAGTGACCACATCCATTGTCCGTACAGGACCGGTCCATTTAGCGCACAATGCTTCTTGGTGTAAAATGCAGTGGAAGGCACTTGTATCCCGTTTTTAATTAGTTGGCCAACAAAACCCTCTTTCCTACCAATCATTGCCGGGGCCCCATCTGTACACACAGAAGCAAATTTACTAGACTCGGCTTTAAGGTCAATCCTTCCGGTTATTGCATTGAAAATATCAACGCCTCTTGTTTTTTCTAACAGCGGAATCAGACCCATAACATCTTCGTAAACATTAAAAAACTCATCAACCATTCTTATAACTAATATTAATTGGCTTACATCCGAAATGTCGCATGTTTCATCCAGAGATAACGAAAAAAATGAGCAACGATTAAGTTTATCTTTTAAAAGTCCATCCAAGTATTTGCTAAGATCTTCAATTCGCCTAGTAATTGTATTTCGCGACAAAGGAACGGTTTTAATTAAATCTGCCATTTTTTCCCCACTCTCTCCAAAACAAGCTAACATATCTTGGCAAACTATTTTTATAAAATTACCATTCGAAAATGTCTTAAGATTTTTAGCAATTTGGAAACTGGCGATATAGCTTGCTTTCAGCGACGGATTTTGGAATTCATCGAACTTCATTTTCTTTAATTGATTACTAATTATACTTGAATTATTTTCGATATGCTCAATTATTTTTTGAGCCTCAGAAACAAAAAAACATATCAAGATACTTCTTGATATATACTTTATACTTCGCTCCCATATCGTCATATGCTGCAGAAAATGTACTATGGCAATTATTAAAATGCCTCTCTAAATTAAATTTTTTATTCCCACTTATTATTAAATTGCAAATAATGCATTGCTGCTCGCAAAGATAATTTTCCGCAAAAAAGAAATTCATAGCTCCGATGTCAACCATTCTGTTTGAGATCTGAACCAAAAGTGATTTTTTCAGTGAAAAGTTATCGGCAATACAAAAACGAAGAAAAATTGTTGTTGTATTTAGACGTTGCCTACTACGAGCCACACACGTATACGAAATTTCATTTCCCATATAACGAGCAATTCCAACAACAAAGGAGCTCCGAGAGCAATGGGGCTGGGCACCCCTGATTTATACCGTGGCATTGTAAAATCAAAAAGGGCGCTTTATTCGACGTTCAATACTTTAAATCTATTTATTTCTTAATACTAAATGAAGAAAAGAAACACTAAAATGAATAAAACAAAAAAATATACTAATATGTGTACATTTAAATAATACACTGTATGAAACAAAATAAAAACATTATTTACAAAGTTTTTGTTACTACATAATAACCAAAAAAAAACTTTTTAGAAGTAGTATACAAATGAGAAAAACTTGTTTTGATATTGATTAATACAAATTAATGATTTTATCTTTATATGCATACCAAAAATTTTTAATTTTAATTAAATTTTAAAAAGTGGCCAAATTACCGAAAAATCAGTTCAAAAAATTTTTTTATTTTTGTTTTGGTCAAAATTTTGAAAACTTTTTTCAACATAATATTAAATTGAAGTACGTGTATTTAGCTGCATTGTCTGTAATTTTAATTAAAATCCATTCAATACTTTCAGAAATATAAATTTTCTAAAAAACACTGCACTGATTTTCAACATGGCGTAGCGGGCGCCATTTTGAAAATTTTTCAAAATCCTTTTGGGGTTTAAACTATCTTACCTAAGACTATTATTTCCCACAGTTTCAAAAAAATCGGAAGACCACTGGCAAATCATTTTTTTTTTGACGGAGTCTTACCCAGATATAAGCCGAGATTTCAATTTCTGAAGTATCAGGGGCAATCACAAAGATATGTTTCGATGGAGGAATCACCTGTAAGGGTGTTGGTGTCGCAGGTACGAAAACTGCAGCATCAGTCGGTACCGGTGATTAGGACTGTGGAATACCTTGTTGGGTGACTCTAACGAGGTTTTATTAACTAGGACCCGTGGGCAAGTATCGGACAATTGTATTGGAGAATATCGGACTCATTTGCCTGAGAAATTCAGACGTCGAATTTTTCTCAGCTCTAGCCCATGGTGTGGCCAGAGATATGAGCGGCTGTGTTTATATCGGCTGAGCAGGATGGGGCGGATCAAAAACTGGAAATTTCTTATGCAGCTGATTAAACAGCTGAAGGCGTTGCGTGTGGTGTCGCGCAGAGCTGGCGTTTTATTTTTCGAAAATCAGTTCAACTCTTTAAATCCATTCTTGGTCTGTCTCATGAACGACCTCATTTCTTATCGGACAACACGACAATTATCATTACAATAATGGAGACTAGACTTACGGAAAATGGCATCCGAAACTGAGGCAGTGAACCCGGCGCACTTGGCGTGTAGAACGTTTTCACATAGCCAGTAATGGATGGTAGGCTGGGATGAGAAGATTGTCTTATTACAAGACTTCATTAGGCAGACGAGTTAAAATTCCATTTTAGTTGCAGTTTTTCTGACGCGCAACACATCCCAGCTGGCTTATTTTTGAATTTCAGAGCATGAAAATGCGGACTTTCCTTGTCCATAGCACCAATTACCACTTTTGAATGAGCATAATACTCAATATCAGACTCATACTGGAATGCTGGACGCAGGAATGATACAGATATAAATGCTCGATGTACCTGTTGTCGTTGTTGGTCATTTGTTCTGCCTCTTTTGACTGTGAAACAGCGTGATTGTCGTTGTTCTAATCTTCTCACTTCATTGCGTTCAGCTCGTGTATCTTCTGGCTCTTCTTGATGCACGAAGATACGATATAGGATTTCTGAACACGATATAGTGTCCAGATGTGAAGACATTAAGGAGACTCTAGAGTCGATCTGGTTTACTGGTCCATTGTTTTTAAAGGAACCGGGAGATAAGTGGCCGACGAGCTACCGGTTTAATCTGTCACCAAAATTTCTACAAAAGAAAATGCGGTCGGATTAGCCGCAATCGTCTCTCATATTCATTGGAAGTGATAGACGGATTTAAGGAAAAGGAACATCGGAAAAAGGAAAATGGAAAATCGAAGAGATTAGAGGTAAATTCTGATATTGTTCCCCCACCTGTCGAATATAAGGAAGCCTTTAAAAAAAATACTCGAAATAGTCCAAGAGCACGAGTATCAAGAAGAAATAGAAAAGATCCGAAAAAATTTAATTGTTGGCCCTAGTCTACAAAAGCTAAATCCCTAATTACATGAATCCTCATAGGCTGGGCTTAACTTTTTGTTGTTGCGAATTCGGGGGCGACTAGCTAATGCTCCTATATCGTACGACGCCAAGTGTCCAGTATTGTTGACAAAACGCTCTCAATTTGTTCAGAGCTCCGATTTGTTCCGATGCTTGCACGAGTCCAATTTTCATGTATGTCCACGAGCACTAGTGAGTCTTTTGCGATAGCGCATATGGATCGTGAATGCGCAGGAAGCTTACAGTCAGATAGTACGGTCATGCATACGCTGCGTTTAATGCAAGCCTCGTCTGATGACTCAAATAATGGGATATTTATCCATAGATAGAATTCGTGCTCTCCGCCCATTCTCCATATGTGGTGTTGATTTTTGTGGCCCTATTAATACGACATCGAAAATTCGTGGTAGGCCACCCTATAAGTCTTACATTGCCTTATTTGTTTGTTTTGTGTCCAAGGCAGTTCATTTAGAAGAAGTTTCCGACGTTTCCACTGATTCCTTTTTGTTGGCTTTTCAAAGGTTTGTTGGACGACAACGACAACGCGACGAACTTCGTCGGAGCGAGTCGCCTCTTCGCAGAGCTTCGTCGGAGAATAGAGGACGAGGTCGACGCGGTCACGCAATACGCATCAAGAAAGGGATGCGTATTTGCGTTTATACCACCGCGGGCTCCGCATATGGGCGGACTCTGGGAGGCAGGTGTGAAGTCTGCAAAACTTCTACTTCTACGAGCGGTAGGGAACGCCAAGCTGACCGCGGACGAGCTGCAGACCGTCTTCGTTGGTGTCGAGGCCAACCTGAACTCACGACCCCAGGGCGCTCTGAGTCAGGACCCAAGCGACGGCGAGGCGCTTACTCCCGGGCACCTGCTGACAGGCGGGCCGCTCATCGCCCCTTCAGCACATTGGACCCCGGACCAGCATGGTCTAACGTGCTTGCGGCGATGGCGGCTTGTCTTGCGGTCAATCAAGCAAACGTTTTGGCAGCAATGGTCCCGGGAGTACGTCATGGGCCGACAGGCGCGGTCAAAGTGGCAGCACCAAGAGGAGGACATCCGGACGGACGAGCTTTGCTTCATACCATTGCAGAGGGTATTATAATTTTGGTCAAAGGCGTGCAACGCAGTGAAGGAGACATCTCCGACTATATATATATATATATTTTAGATCAGGATCATCTCTTGAGTTGATGTAAGCGTGTCCGTCTATCTATTTCTACGCAAACTAGTCTCTCAGTTTTAAAGCTATCGTATTGAACCTTTGCACACACCCTTCTTTCCTTTGCACGCAGTATAAAAGTCGTAACGACCTGGATCGGTCGACTATATCCTATAGCAGCCATATAACTGATTGATCGGAAATGCTATTACTCCAGTGTTTGCATTTTGTATGAATGCTATTCTAGACTAAAAAAAACGACCCAACAAGTTTTAAAGGATCGGCCGACTATATCCTACAGGTGCCATATAACTGAACGATCGAAAATGACCCAACTTTCGTGTTTTTGAAGATAGAAAGCTGGAACTTAGTACAGATTCTATTTTTGGTCAGTTATCCTAACCCTTTATAAGGCAATAACTCAGACTTTCTTGATTTTTGTTTTGTTTGGTAGATAAGTAAAAATAAAAAATACACTTCTTTATATTTTTTTTTAAGGTGGGTTTTTCTTAATTTTTTTGCGATAAGCGAAAGAGCGATTTTTTTAAACTAAGCCAAATTGTTGATTTATTTGTATTATAATGCAACAAACACAAAAACTCAACAATATGCAACTAAATATAATATTAACCTGTTTTTAAACATTAATTGAATCAATTATATAATTTTTCTTGTTTTTTTATATTTTGGATGAGAAACTGCACAACCAATTCAGATTACCACATTCACCAAATTGGCGAGAAAAGTAATCACCTGTTGAGTATTGGACAGAATTCTGAGTGACCAACACTTGTTATATAAAAAACGAAAGTTGCTGAACTGCATCAAAAATATTTTAGACAGTTTTGTAACGCAGGTTGAAAAATAATTAAATTTAAACGGTATGTTGCAGATATGCAACACGGCCATATAAAGGGCTAACCTACTACATTTTTTAAGGATCGGCTGACTATATCCGATAGCTGCCATATAACTGAACAATTGGAAATATTATTTGGTCAAAATACCAACTTTTTTATTTTTGAAGATAAAAGCTTGGTTTGTTTAGCTTGTTTTAGCTTTATTTTTTTTATTAATTGGTTATATTATAATATTCTCATAAGGATCGGACAACTATATCTGATTTTTGCGATATTTATTTGGTTTTAACAGCAAAGGTATATCAACTTCGGCTCCGCCCGAAGCTAGCTTTCTTTTCTTGTTTTTTGTCTTTTATCGTTTTTTTGTGAGAGATAATCTAATCTCATTAAATATTTTGGCGCCCCCGAGTGAACTTTGGGCTTCATATTTAAAAATTAAAAAATAGAACATAAGTGACACTGACACTGTGTTTTGTTACACAAGAAATACAAACAAGAATTGAAACAAAAACGAAAAAGCTGCTCGCGACGCTTCCGTGAAGAGCAACTTCAGGTTCGACAAATTTACTGCGTCGTGAAATCAGGACAAGCACGTGAAGGCCAAGGATCATCACCACCAGGATCACCAGCGAGCTCCATGTCCGGCACCTGCATTGACTGTATGAGGAAAGTGCCAGCAGGATTAAAGGATTCTAAGGCAGAACTGCAGGTAGTTGTGCAAAAAATTTAAAGTCGTGACAAGATTAATAATATTCACGTCTTGTGCGGAAATATTGCACCCTCCTTTCAATTCTTGGCGCATACTTGAAAATAAGTAGAGCAAACAGTTTTAATAGTTTTATTAAAATAATTAACAAAATGCTGGTGGACAAAATTAATAAACATCAAAATATATCTACATCACTGTCTTTACCTCTCGTTAAAATTGTTAAATTTAGTGCAGCCAAACATGTATTTATATACCAATAAAGATAACTTGCATAGATAACTTGGCGTTCATACAAATATATTCAGCGGCAAAATTCTTGTTTTCGCTTCAACCGTTGTCCGCTGGTATACATATGTATGTTTGAAAATATATGCATGAGTTTGTCACATTTATTTTAACGGAACGTCAAGTGCCCTAAAAAGTGGTTGGGTAAATTTCTTTTATGAAATATGGTGTCACAGGCAACCAACTATTTTTTTTGATACTCAGTGCCTCGACTTTCAGAATTTGGAAATGGCTTGTGCATCAATAAGAGCATCAGCTAGCATTCCTGTATTCATCATAAAGCTTAGAGGCCCAGACGACCGAGGGGCGCTCAAGAAACGATTTGTTAGTATATATTAAGCTATTTCTCAATTATTAGGCTAGGAGGAGTTAGTAAGGAAATTTAAAATTCTATATTTTAAATTTGAGGGACAGGAAAGAGATGTTATAGAGTAGAGACCATTGTAGTTCGAACATAATACCCTAAAAGGGTCATTTTAAAAATTTTTCTTTTTTATTTCTCAACATAATCTCCTTTTAGACGTATGCACTTGGACCACCGATCCTCCAGTTTCCCAATACCTTCCATAAAATAGGATTTGTCTAGGTACTCAAAATAGGCGTTTGTTTCACAGATAACCTGTTCATTTGACTGAAATTTCTTACCCCCAAGCCATTTTTTTACGTTTGGAAATAAATAATAGTCACAGGGTGCTAAATCTGGAGAAAAAGTGGATGGAGTAGAATTTCGTAGTTCAATTCACACAATTTCGAATTCAATTCACACATTGTCCTGGTGAACCAAAACTTTTTTCTTCGCCATGTGCGGCCTTTTTTTCTTCAGCTCCGAATCAAATCGTCCCAAGAGATTGAAATAGTATTCTCCCGTAATTGTTCTGCCTTTTTCCAGATAATCCACATGAATTACACCTCGAGCATCCCAGAAAACCGTTGCCATCACCTTGTTGACCGACAACAGGCCAACAAGGTGACGTTTACGGTGCCGATTTCCAGTTGAAATCCATAGCTTTGACTGTTCCTTACTTTCTGGTGTATGGTGATGAATCCAGGTTAGTCAACAATCACAAAACGACGAAAAAATTCGTTATTGTTTGCGTTAAGCAATGCCAAACCCTCCTTCGCAATGTGCAAGCGGTTGCGTTTATTTTCCATTGTGAGCAAGCCACCCATCTTGACGAAAGGTTACTCATGTGTCAAAATTCGTGTAAAATGTTTCCAACGCGTTCCCAAGAAATGTTAAGAGCATTTGCAATCTCTCGTAGCTTGATTCGGCGATCATCCAATATCATTCCATGGACTTTATCCACAATTTCTGGTGTTGTCACCTCTCTGGGAGGACCCGGGCGATCATCGTCAAAAATGCTTGTCCGCCCGCATTTAAATTCAGCAGTCGAATATTTGTTGAAATTGTTTATTGAAATTGAAATTTCAACAATTTTATTGTTGAAAACGATGGAGCTGAATCCTTTTAAACTTTGTCTAACTCCTTGGATTGGTCGTTGGATTTCTCTTTTAAAAACAGAAATCTTATGACAGCACGATATTCGATTTTATTCATATTGACGACAATGCAAAAGTGAGTGCGCTAAAAGTCCCGCCAAAATTACCAGTGTTGATAAAACCGCATCAAACTTTCACAGTAATCAACTGATAGAAAACACTGATCGAATAAAATATTTACGAATTTAAAAAATTGTTTTTACTTTGTTAGGCTGACTTTTTATCAGCCTACCCTCGTATTTATAATTTATTTTTTTTCGTTTTCGCCAGATATTAACATAAATATCGTTTTTTCGTTTCTTTGCCATTGTTATTTAATTTAATTAATTGAATAATAAAAAAAATTTTTGTAACAAAATAACAAATAAAATAGAATGAAAATTTTTTCATTTAAAAATAATAAATTTTAAAATTTAGATAATAATAAAAAGAAAAGAAGATTAAATGTCAGAGTAAAATTTGCAGGTTAGAGGAACTTTAAAGAACGAACTTTACTCCTTTAGTAAAGAACGAGCAGCACTCAGGTTTCAAATGAGACAATTTTTAAGGCAAATGAGTTGCAAGACCAGATTGAGCAATTAGATGGGAATGATGAATTAGGAGCCGTGTTAGAAGAATTAGAAATAACGACTAAAGTAAGGGTGATGTCTTTATTAAATGCCTTTACTGTAGCTGAAGAGTCCCCACCAGCTACTGCAATTTCTGCAGCCCCAACTCGAGCTCGACTTCCTAGTTTGGCATTACCAAAATTCAGTGAAAACTATTCGGAGTTTAAAAATTTTATGAGTTTTTTAGAAATTAGTAGACATGGATGTGAACATTCCCGTTATCGAGAAATTTAATCATTTAAAATCTTGCCTCTATGGTGAAACCTATCAAGGCATTTCAAGTCATCGAGAGTAATTATGACAAAGCTATCGCTGGACTGAAAAGAGTTTACGATACCGAATGTCTCATCTTTGCGAACCAAATAAGCAAATTATTCAGCCTTCCGAAAGTTTCCCAGCCGTCTGCGTCGTCGTTGAGATGTCTCATCAACACAGTGTCATGGATCTATGGGTCACTATTATCCATAGGAGATGACACTAAAATTGCAAACTCAATGATCATTTGAGTAGAGTGGATCCAGTGACCAGAGAAGAATGGGAAGAGTCACTGGATTATGAGGAATTTCCGCTGTGGTCCGATTTCGAAAAATATTAAATCGTAGGTACCAGCACCTGTCCGCTGAAGAGACTGGCAAGCCAAATCAGGAAAAAACAGGGTTCGGGAAGCAGCACAATAGAAGTTCGTTGGCTTGCTCCGCTTCCAGCAAACAAGCTTGCAGTTATTGCAACGCACAAGACTATAGTGTTGCCCAGTGTAGTCCGTTCGCTCGCCTTGATCTAATGCAACGGCTTGAGTTTTTCAATTATGTGTGAAGCGACTAGGTGTCAAATTTGTGCAACATCGCACCACAAACTTTTGCACCGATTTACCGTGACTGAAAATAACTTTTTACCACCACCACATTAAAATCCTCCTCCAGCTTGATACATCTTGATAAACCTTCTACGTCACATGCTTTAGCGACGTCGATCGTAAGCGTTAGAACTAAAAATGGCGAGCACATATTGGCCCAAGCATTACTTGACTCTGGGTCACAAATAAACTTCATTACTGAAGATCTAGGTCAAAGCTTACAACTTGCATAAAATTGGTCAAGCTTATTCACATGTTAAGAAAAAGATACTGTGGTGAAGTCAACAATTAATGTTAACATTATTATTACGACATTGAACATTATTATTAACATTATTATTACCCTATTAAAACGACATTGAGAATTCCACCCTATAAGTCCTACATTGCCTTATTTGTTTGTTTTGTGTCCAAGGCAGTTCATTTAGAAGTAGTTTCCGACCTTTCCACAGTGGATCCAATGAGAAATCTAGCGGAATAAAAGTCGATTTTTAACTTTTGAAAAATACTTAAAGTTTTGATTTTATTTGATGAATAACACTTTGAAAAGTTTAGAAAATCTTTTAAATTAGTTTTTAAGATTATCTCTGATCGGCTGCGAGGTTTGAAACTTAACTTATTTGCGGCACGTGTCTACAGAAAGATTTGAGGTTATTTGTGATTCGTTATAAATTATCAATACAAGTGATATATTTGAGTATATTTATATAAATAACTCTTGTTTCCCTTAAAATAAGGTATGTAGTAAATATAAATTTTATGTTCGTGACCTGTCTTTCCATTTTCATCTAAAAAATGTGTAATTTGTAAGTTGCTTTTGCAAGATTTGGCTTTGAGCAGTTTACTAACTTCATTGGACTACAACTAACGTTATTCAATCATATTTAAGCTAATTTTAGTATATATGTAAAGTGTGGGTTTTTATAATGTGAAAATGTCCAAAATTATAACCAACTACGTCCAACTCTTAAGCTTATTGCACTGTTTCGGTGAAATGTCAATCCCCATGCGCGTTCTGTTTTGCATGTGGCTTGGCGAAAATGTCGCATCAAGGAAATTGTTGGTGCTAAATGAATATGTATTTGGCACAATTTTGAAAAACATAAACTTATCTGACAACGATATTAAAGAAATGAATAAAAAATTGGCAAATTTTGGACAAAATTTTTTTCAAAAAAATCAGAAATGGATTGATATGGCGCTCATTTTATATCATTTCACGTCAACACCAGATATTAGTAGGCCTAAAAAAGATTTTGGTGATTTGTGACCTAAGGCGCAGATCAATCAAGTGTCTACTCTTAAAGAAGATTTTCAAAACAAGAAACACGCATTACTCGTGTGTTCTGATCCATGTCAATAAAATGTCAACAAATTCGATTGAACGATTCGATTGAATGATTGAACATCATTATCTAAAATGTCAACAAATTCGGTTAAATCTATTAAATTTGATAAAGTTGTTGTGGTCTTTTAATAAATTTCCTACATTTAAATAATGAATCTGAATCTTCAGATTTCGAATAATAGTAGTGAATAATATATAGAAATCAAACTCATTAGTTAAAATGTAAATTAAAACACAAAATACTTAAAAATTAAAAAAAAAAAGTGAACATTTACATATATTATTGAATATGGTTTTTTTTAACATTTGTATGAGAGCTATGAGAAATACCTAACGTAGGACATTGAAATTTGGAGATATATACGTAAAATAAATTAAAAACTGTAAGTACAAAGTTTCATTTAAATATCTATTAATTTACTAAAGTTATTAATTTAATTCTGCTAGCAAAGCTATTGGACCCACTGTGCTTTCCACTGATTTCTTTTTGTTGGCTTTTCAAAGGTTCGTTGGACGACAACGCGACGAACTTCGTCGAATACGCATCAAGAAAGGGATGCGTATTTGCGTTTATATTTGCGCATATGGGCGGACTCTGGGAGGCAGGTGTGAAGTCTGCAAAACTTCTACTTCTACGAGCGGTAGGGAACGCCAAGCTGACCGCGGACGAGCTGCAGACCGTCTTCGTTGGCGTCGAGGCCAACCTGAACTCACGACCCTAGGGCGCTCTGAGTCAGGACCCAAGCGACGGCGAGGCGCTTACTCCCGGGCACCTGCTGACAGGCGGGCCGCTCATCGCCCCTTCAGCACATTGGACCCCGGACCAGCATGGTCTAACGTGCTTGCGGCGATGGCGGCTTGTCTTGCGGTCAATCAAGCAAACGTTTTGGCAGCAATGGTCCCGGGAGTACGTCATGGGCCGACAGGCGCGGTCAAAGTGGCTGCACCAAGAGGAGGACATCCGGACGGACGAGCTTTGCTTCATACCATTGCAGAGGGTATTATAATTTTGGTCAAAGGCGTGCAACGCAGTGAAGGAGACATCTCCGACTATATATATATATATATATTCTAGATCAGGATCATCTCTTGAGTTGATGTAAGCATGTCCGTCTGTCTATTTCTACGCAAACTAGTCTCTCAGTTTTAAGCTATCGTATTGAACCTTTGCACACACCCTTCTTTCCTTTGCACGCAGTATAAAAGTCGTAACGACCTGGATCGGTCGACTATATCCTATAGCTGCCATATAACTGATTGATCGGAAATGCTATTACTCCAGTGTTTGAATTTTGTATGAATGCTATTCTAGACTAAAAAAAACGACCCAACAAGTTTTAAAGGATCGGCCGACTATATCCTACAGGTGCCATATAACTGAACGATCGAAAATGACCCAACTTTCGTGTTTTTGAAGATAGAAAGCTGGAACTTAGTACAGATTCTATTTTTGGTCAGTTATCCTAACCCTTTATATGGCAATAACTCAGACTTTCTTGATTTTTGTTTTGTTTGGTAGATAAGTAAAAATAAAAAATACACTTCTTTATATTTTTTTTTAAGGTGGGTTTTTCTTAATTTTTTTACGATAAGCGAAAAAGCGATTTTTTTAAACTAAGCCAAATTGTTGATTTATTTGTATTATAATGCAACAAACACAAAAACTCAACAATATGCAACTAAATATAATATTAACCTGTTTTTAAACATTAATTGAATCAATTATACAATTAGTTTTGTTTTTTTCTATATTGGATGAGAAAGTGCACAACCAATTCAGATTACCGCATTCACCAAATTGGCGGAAAAAAGTAATCACCTGTTGAGTATTGGACAGAATTCTGAGTGACCAACACTTGTTATATAAAAAACGAAAGTTGCTGAACTGCATCAAAAATATTTTAGACAGTTTTGTAACGCAGGTTGAAAAAAAATTAAATTTAAACGGTATGTTGCAGATATACAAAACGGCCATATAAAGGGCTAACCTACTACATTTTTTAAGGATCGGCTGACTATATCCGATAGCTGCCATATAACTGAACAATTGGAAATATTATTTGGTAAAAATACCAACTTTTTTATTTTTGAAGATAGAAGCTTGGTTTGTTTAGCTTTATTTTTTTTATAAATTGGTTATATTATAATATTCTCATAAGGATCTGACAACTATATCTGATTTTTGCGATATTTATTCGGTTTTAACAGCAAAGGTATATCAACTTCGGCTCCGCCCGAAGCTAGCTTTCTTTTCTTGTTTTTTGTCTTTTATCGTTTTTTTGTGAGAGATAAACTAATCTCATTAAATATTTTGGCGCCCCCGAGTGAACTTTGGGCTTGATATTTAAAAATTAAAAAATAGAACAAAAGTGACACTGACACTGTTTTTTTTTTTTTTTTTTTTTTTTTTTGCGGTCTTTCAGAATTTGGAAATGGCTTGTGCATCAATAAGAGCATCAGCTAGCATTCCTGTATTCATCATAAAGCTTAGAGGCCCAGACGACCGAGGGGCGCTCGAGAAACGATTTGTTAGTACATATTAAGCTAATTGAAATTTGTTAAGCTAAAAGGAGTTAGTAAGGAAATTTAAAATTCTATATTTTAAATTAGAGGGACAGGAAAGAGATGTAATAGAGTAGAGACCATTGTAGTTCGAACATAATACCCTAAAAGAGTCATGCAGTGCATATGTCGAACTACAACGGCTAAGGAACAGAGGACTAAAGTTTCGAGTCCTTCTATTAGGAATGTTGAAATTTAAGCGTGTTAGTAAATGCTGGCTATCTACATCCCCGTTAATAAGGTTATGCAGAAAAACTACACCGAGCATTGTCCTACGATTTGTTAAGCTAGGTAAGTTAATAAGTAAAAATCTGCTACTGTAGGATGGAAGCTGAAGATTTGCATCCCAGTATAGACCTCTAAGTGCAAATATTAAAAAGTTCTTTTGTACGGATTCTATGCGGTCCTTATGTACTCCATATTGGGGACTTCAGACACATGAACCGTACTCTAGTATAGGACGGACCAAGGAAATAAATAATGTTTTGGTTATATAGAGGTCATTAAATTCTTTTGACCACCTTTTGATAAAACCAAGGACTCCTTTAGCCTTATTAACCATTAAGGAAATATGGTCGGCAAATTTAAGTTTGATGTCTAATAGGATGCCGAGATTATTAACCTGGGTTAATTTTTCTAAGGCAATCCCATTAATAGAATAAGTAGCTTGCAGAGGGCAAGAACGATAAAAAGACATATGTTTGCATTTTGATTCATTAAGTATTAGATCATTAGCTAAACACCATTTTTGAAAGTTATTAAGGTCAGACTGAAGACTGCATTGGGCAGAGATGGATTTGTACTGAAGACAAAGCTTTACATCATCTGCATACATAAGAACTAGAGAGTTCGTTAAAGCAGGGGGCAAGTCGTTTATAAAAAGCGTAAATAATAACGGGCCAAGATGACTTCCTTGAGGGACGCCAGATGTAGCACGGACCAGACGGGACTGTATGTTTTTCAATAAGACTCTTTGTGTCCTTCCATCTAGGTAGCTGGAGATCCACGTTAAGAGGTCTTTAGGAAAACCCAGCATATTCAGTTTACTCAACAAGAGTGAGTGATTAACTGAATCAAATGCTTTGCTGAAGTCTGTGTAAATTACATCGGTTTGATATCCCTTACAAAAGCCGTCTATGACAAAGGATGTCAACTCCAATAAATTTGTGGTGGTGGAGCGACGCTTAATAAAGCCATGCTGACAAGGAGTGATAATCGAAGAGCAAAGGTGTTGCAAATGAGGGGTAATTAATTTTTCAAATAACTTTGGAATTGCCGACAACTTAGAGATGCCTCTGTAGTTGGCAGCCTCGGTCTTTTTCCCTTTTTTATGTAGGGGAATTATGAATGATTCCTTCCACTTAAGGGGAAAAATCGAGGTTTCCAAAGATAAGTTGAAAAGTCTTAGGCTGCAAACATAGTACGCGCTGAGACGAAGACGAAGATGAAGACGAAGTTGAAGACGAAAAACAGTGCAGAACAAGTCATATGAATTTGCTCGCCCGCAAACATAGTGCGCGCTGAGACGAAGACGAAGATGCTAGACGAATCGCTTGCTATTTTTCTTTGTTCCTGACGATTGCTTGCTATTTCGGCTGACGATGAGGATATGGCTTTTTTTATGAGCTTATTGCCACATGTTAGAAAAATGGATCCGCAAACGAAACTTTTATGCAGAATGGACATGCAGAAATCTGTTTATAACTATGCATACAATGTGGGAAGCTCTTTTCAATTTCAAAATATTCAAAACCCAGCTTCTAACATATCTGTACCATCATCAACTGAATTTGAATCTTCGTCAACCCAATATTCTGATAATGCTTTATCCCCACAGGTGCCGAACCAATACGTTT
The DNA here is from genome assembly GCA_018153235.1 of Drosophila malerkotliana malerkotliana. Lineage (NCBI taxonomy): Eukaryota > Metazoa > Arthropoda > Insecta > Diptera > Drosophilidae > Drosophila > Drosophila malerkotliana. The sequence goes on from JAECXV010000083.1 coordinate 690,309, forward strand.
CATCAGGAAACATTATTACATTTTCAAATTAAGAAAAATATAAAAAATGTAACTGAATGAAAATTTTAAATGATTAAAATGAATGAAAACAAAAAAAATTTTGATTAATTTTTTACCTTAACGTTACAATTAACCTTTCTGCAGGTATAATTGGGGTTTTATTAAAATTTTAATAATTATTTTTAATAATTTTTAATAATTAGCGGTTCAATTTTCAACAGAATGTAATCAAATGTGCTGATTTTCATTCTGGTATACTTCACAAATATTTTTTCTTCTTGTCGCAGCTCATTAAATAAATGATGAAATTCGCCGAATACTTTTCTTCCCAAATTAATTGGGTGAACTACTCCATTCACTGTTTTCTTTCGTTTTAATTTTAAAAATAAACTTTCCTCTAACAGTAGCTAATCATCTGAAGAGAAATCCATTGCGACTAACATCACAAAATCGCAACAAATTCGTCTTGCACTATGTAACCTATTAGCTTACTCGCATCGCGAGGAATTCATCTTCAGCTTCGTCTTCATCTTCGTCTTCGTCTCATCGCGCACTATGTTTGCAGCCTTAGAAGAGGTTTGCACAGAGCTCTGGCGCAGTATTTTAGCACACACCCTGGTACTCCGTCGGGGCATGGCGAATAAATGGGTTTTACCCTTAAAAGACCAGATAATAAGTTGTTCTCAGAAAAAAACGGACAGAAAATAAGATTTGCTGCTTGAATGTTATATGTGTAAGGCTGATCAGTCAATTTAGGAGGAGAATAAGTTGTTTGAAAAAATTCTGCGAATAGATCGGCAATGGCCTGATCCGAAGTCGCAGAGGAATTTTCAAACGTAAGCAGGGGTGAAAAAGATATGTGTTTACGCTTAGTGTTTACAAAATTATAAAACTGCTTTGGATCCTGAGTAAATTGAATCCGGCAGCGGTCAATATAATTCCTATAACATTCAGCGTTATGCACGGTAAAATTCGACCGAGCTAGTAGGTATCTTGAGAAATCAACACTACTGCAGGTTTTTTTATATTTAAGTAAAAGCTTTTTTTTTTTTTATTTTTTAGGTTAGTGAGGCACCTTGTATACCAAGGAGGATTCGTTGAAGCGGACGGATGTTTCCAAGGCACACATGAGTCAAAAAATGTATTTAAAGTAAAATAAAATTTTTTTAAAGTGACATTAAGATCAGTGCACGCCAGAATATCAGACCAGTCAAATGTATCGATAAGGCTATTAAGTTTCTGAAAATCAGCTTTACGGAAACAGCGAATCTTATTTACCACGCTCGGAGACATCTGATCGATACCAGGAGTGGTTTCGATTGAGACCTCCAACGTGGGGTGATATGGATCCTCTGGGGTTGAAAGGGGAAAAGCTCTGGAGAGAGCGGTACCATCAGGATCAGATACGAAACATAAGTCTAAGAGCCGACCTAGCGAATTTCTAACATGATTGATCTGACCTAGGGACATGTCAATACATGTCAATAGCTCTCGTGTCAAATTTGAACTCTCTAACTCTAAAAACACCAAAGTTATACCATTTCCGATCAATCAGTTATATATCAGCTATAGGATATAGTCAGCCGATCCAGGCCGTTCCGACTTATATACTGCGTGCAAAGGAAAGAAGGGTGTGTGCAAAGTTTCAAGACGATAGCTTCAAAACTGAGAGACTAGTTCGCGTAGAAACGGACAGGCAGACGGACAGACGGACATGCTCATATCAACTCAGGAGGTGATCCTGATCAAGAATATATATACTTTATAGGGTCAGAGATGTCTACTTCATTGCGTTGCACACTTTTGGCCAAAATTATAATACCCTCTGCAAGGTTATAAAAACTTAAAACAAGTCCCAAACTTCTATCTTTAACAATACCAAAGTTGGTATTTCTACCAAAAACCATTTCCGATCGTTCAGTTTTATGGCAGCTATAGGATATAGTCGGCCGATCCTAATGAAATTTGGTAGGTTGGATCAACTGACAAAAAATAGAATCTGTACTAAGTTTCAGCTTTCTATCTTCAAAAACACGAAAGTTGGGTCATTTTCGATTGGGTCATTTTCAGTTATATGGCAGCTATAGGATATAGTCGACCGATCCTTATAAAATTTGGCATGTCGTAATATTTTGCCAAAAATAGCTCTTGTGTCAAATTTGAACTCTCTAACTCTAAAAACACCAAAGTCATACCATTTCCGATCAATTAGTTATATGGCAGCTATAGGATATAGTCGGCCGATCCGGGCCGTTCCGACTTATATACTGCGTGCAAAAGAAAGAAGGGTGTGTGCAAAGTTTCAAGATAGCTTTAAAACTGAGAGACTAGTTCGCGTAGAAACAGACAGACAGACGGACAGACAGACGGACAGACAGACGGACATGCTCATATCAACTCAGGAGGTGATCCTGATCAAGAAAATATATACTTTATGGAGTCGGAGATGTCTCCTTCACTGCGTTGCACACTTTTGACCAAAATTATAATACCCTCTGCAAGGGTATAAATATGCAAAAAAAAAAAATATGTAAATTTTCTCGATGTAAAAAAGTATACAACTTTTATAATGCCCGATGAATAAATGAAAACATTTTTTTATTCGTTGAATTCTTAAAATATATAGCTTTCATATATAGCTATGGGTTGACAGGGGGGCCCTGAAAAAATTTTGCCCACTGGGCCTTTTTTCTTAAATCCGCCACTGCTGAAGCATATCCACAGAACGGATTTTTTACGCTGAGGGGACTCAGTTAGGAGCTGAAGGCCGCTAAACTGAGTGTCAAGCGCACAGAGCTGGTCATTGATTTTACGAAAACCAGTGATCAACTCCTTAAATCCATTCTTTGTTTGTCTCGTTAACGCACGACAATTATCACAACAATAGACCAGACCTACGGGAAATGGCATCCGAAACTCAGGCAGTGAATCCGGCACACTTGGCGTGTATGACGTTTTCAAATAGCCAGCAATGTATGGTAGGGTGAGATGAGGAGATTGTCTTGTTACAAGATTTCATCGAACAGACCAGCTTAAATTCCACATTAATAAATACCAATACCACTTTAAAACACTGTGCCAAATATGAAGCCGAAGCGGAACTTTTGAGAGTGTGAAGGAAGATTGCAGCAATAGGGATAAGACCTCTATTTCACACGAAAGAAAAAAACAAAAAAAGAGGAAGAAGCAAGCTGAGCTATGCTTGGAATTGAAATTAAATAAATCCTTAATTCGCCTCCAAATATACCGCAGCAAACAACCGTTCGCTTAAGAGGAAAAGAGAGAGAGAAAGAGATATTATTTTCCAATTTTCATGGTCACCGCGGCATTTTTTATATATTTTTTTTTTTTGCTTGGCAGCATTTTGGGAGTGGTTAAGCTGGAAACGAAATTATTTTACTTCTTCGCGATCAGATTCGTCGGCAATAAAAGAAATATCATTTATTCCTTGAAGTTCTGTTAGGCGTGATTTGTTCAGTAATATGTTGTGCTTTCTGTAGAGCTTGGTATTCACTTAGTACCGTACAGCTGCCAGGATACGAACGGGTCGAATAGTTTCATTCATGAAATTGTGAGCGTACTTTAGTACGCCGAGGGAAATAATCCCCATAAAAGTGATTCTCGGTGAAATAAGTCGTTTTTTAAGGCAGGTGAGTCCATTTAAGAACTCAAGAATTTCTGAGAAGTCAAACCCATTAGAAAGTTATGTGAGTTTGGCAAGAGAGATATTTGCCGGACGTACTGTGACATTTTCTTCACAAATAAAAAGCGTTGCCAACGTTTAGGACAGGATATGTAGAGGTGTCAGCCAGGATGTATAGTCCACTTAACCTCAAACGGAATCATATTCCTCCACAGCATATACAAATTTCCGTTGAGCCTTCCTTTATGTTTCTGAGATAGAGATCCCTGGCTGATGGTCAAATCCTATTTTGCTGTTATTCTAGTGTCTATTCCAGTTTGTCCTCCCAAAATTGGGCTCGTGCGTCCATATCATGTTGCGACTTCTTCTTCCCCGCTGCGCGCTTGCAGTGGAATCCTGAGCACGACTTTCCTCCTGGAAGTTATGTTTGTGAAGAGTTTGTGAAAAGTTTGTGATTTCGTATTTGGAACGCATTCCGTTCATAGCTGGCGTAATATCACGAGTAAAAAATACTTTTTCACGCTTTGAATTTGTACGCTTTTTGCAAATTTTGCAAAAAAAAATACTTCCGTACTCTTTAAATTTATTCACTTATAAAGATACTTTTTAGTAAATTTAAAAATTTTCCTTTCATTTTTTAATTTTGAAAACAAGAAAGGAAAGCTAACTTTGGGCGGAGCCGAAGTTGATATACCCTTTCAGTTAAAACCGGATCCTTATCCGGTCCCAGATCCTTATGGGAATATGATAATATAACCCAATTTTTTAAATACAAAATCTAAAAATGTCCCAAACTTCTATCTTCAAAAATACCAAAGTTGGTATTTCTACCAAAAACCATTTCCGATCGTTCAGTTATGTCAAAAACACGAAAGATGGGTCATTTCCGATCAATCAGTTATATGGCAGCTATAGGATATAGTCGGCCGATCCCGGTCGTTCCGACTTATATACTGCGTGCAAGGGATAGAAGGGTGTGTGCAAAGTTTCAAGTCGAGAGCTTTGAAACTGATAAACTAGTTTTTGTAGAAATAGACAGACGGACGGACAGAAGGACATGCTTATATCAACTCAGGAGGTGATCCTGATAAATAATATATATACTTTATAGGGTCGGAGATGTCTCCTTCACTGCGTTGCACACTTTTGACCAAAATTATAATACCCTCTGCAAGGGTATAATGATTAATATTAATAAACGGAATATTAATCAGCCTTAGCAGGGTGTTGGTTGTGAACTACTCACCCCTTAAATCGGTCGCCATCCTCGGTGGCAGCCAAGTCGTTGATAATCTTTATGTATACCTCAGTATACAACAGTCTAAGCTAACAAAATCAGATCACTTTAGATCTACCCATGCCAAATCGAAGTTCAGCCAAAATCAAACATCACCAAAAACGTAGTAGTAACCTAGTAGTGTTGTTTCTACTAGGTTAGATTAGTTATGTAAACTTCTCTACCTAAAAAAATAATAATAATTTAAAAACAAGAAGGGAAAGCTAACTTCGCGCGGAGCTGACTTTTCATATACAATACTTTTCACAAACTGACAGAGTGTCGTCGTCACTCGATACATTTTTTTTCATTGCCTGATCTACGTATTTTAGGATTTCTGAATATATAACCAATTTAGGTAGTATCCCTAGCAAAAAAGTGTTGCCCCTTGACCCTTTAAAGGTTCCACAGTATGACCCTTTCTAAAAAAGGCAATACAAATCCATGTTTATTCTATGTACCTGACCTGCAATTTATGTGTAATTAATAATTATGGTCTTAAGTTTTAGTGCTATTTTTTCGATTCTACCAATTAAAAAAAAAGTATACTCTACCAATAAAACAAAAGTTTTGTTATACAAAAAGTATAACAAAAGTAAAAAGTCACTGGAGTTTTAAAACTTTTTTCTTTACAGTACGAGGCTGATATTCTTTGACCAAAATGTTCTCTGGCCAAAAATTGGGTGAAAAATCTTCTTGAAACACAAATCTTGAAAGAAGACGTGCGCCTTATATAATTATATTTATATTTATGTCCTCCACCTTTATAAGCCTTGATATTAATCTCTGAAGTATCAGGGGTGAGCCGAGAAACAAATAAATGTATCGATGGAGGTATCGCCTGTAAGGGTTTTGGTGTCTCAGGTACGAGGACTGCAGAATCAGTCAGTACTGGACGTCCGGACTGTGGAATATCCTGTTGGGTAATTACGGGGGGCTTAACGGGGGTTTCATTCAATAGGACCAATCACTTGGAGGGAACCCACGTATGACATGTCAGACAATTGCTCATTGTCCCTGAGAAATTCGGACGGCATATTGGTTTCAGTTCTACCCTTTGGGCTGGCCAGAGATATGAGCGGCTGCTTTAATGTCGGCGGAGTATGCTGAGGCGGATCACAAACAGTGGATTTCTTACGCTGAGGGTACTCATTTAGCAGCTAAGGGCCGCTAAACTGAGTGTCAACATTTTACGATTCTGATTTTACGAAAACCAGTGATCAACTCTTTAAATCCATTCTTTGTCTGTCTCATGAACGACCTCATTTTGTCTTGCACAGCACGACAATTATCACAACAATAATGTAAGCCAGAACTACGGGAAATGGCATCCGAAACTGAGGCAGTGAACCCGGCACACTTGGGGTGTACGTCGTTTTCACATAACCAGCAATGGATGGTAGGCTGGGATGGGAAGATTGTCTATTTACAAGACTTCATCGAACAGACCAGTTTAAGTTCCACATTAATAATTAACAATATAAAAAATATGTATAAAAAGTTAAAAAACACTATACCATGTATTACTGTGACAAATAGGTAGCCAAAGCGGGAGTGTTGGAGAGTGCAAAGGAAAAATGCAGAAATAGAGATAAGACGGGGAAGAAGCAGAGCTGAGCTAATTGAATTCAAACAGATTATGAATTCGCCTCCAAATATACTGCAGCACACGCGAAGTGATACGGATTAAGTTAAAACTTAAGTTTCTCAATAAATTCGATTCACAAGCAAGAAAACACCGGTTTACCAATAATTATCATAAACGCAGTGCGCACAAAAAAAACACGACCTTTCGCTTAAGAGGAAGTGAGAGAAGTTCCTTGGGGATAATGTTCAACAAACACCAGAGGCCGTAAAGTAATCGAGGCAGTACTCAGAGCAACTTAGTACTGCTAAATGATGTGTCAGCTACCCATTTTAACACACACAAGACTTTCACAAATGTTGATCTTACTTTAACCTTTAACCTCGGCAGTCATCTACCTCTTCTGTAAATGGTCAGCCCTCCCTGACCTTTACGGAAGCGATCATTCCCGATTTTCATAAGTTTAACCCAGTGGTCGGCACACCAATACATTGATATGATTTAAACGCATTAGTGTTAGTAACGAATAGCAGAAAGTAGGCTGTGAGCATGACGTTTCACACATTTATACTGTAGACTCGGGCAGAGAAATTTCCTTTGCTCTCGGGATAGGGCCATGCCGACCACTGATGTAACCCACCAATATAATTTCGCAAAAAATAAATTTTCCCCCAAATAAAAATTAGAGTTGGCAAATTGGGATAAATCAGATTGTGAAAATCTGTCACAATTTCCATCCGAAAATAACTTCCCATTACAAGTAGCCAAATTCACCAAATGCATAAGAACTGCTGCAAGCTTTTCAATACCCGAGACCAATCCCTACACTTATTCAAAAAATATTTTTTAATGGAAAAAAGAGTTTTAAAAGTTACAGAAATAAAACAACATTTTTGGCATTGTAACGAACTGTCTTTTCTGCTGCCGATCGCCACAATTTGCCGCGGCTAGCTCACAGAGTTTCGCGGATCTGTTCCACCGAATTTATAGATTCGACGTGATTGCCCAAGCCCAGAAAGTAATACAAATAGTTTGAAGTTTCCACACTCTTTATTTTGAGACCTCTTTACACTACAAAAGGTTTTCTTTCTCTTTTACTCGTTGCTCCTTCCGTTCCTGTTGGCTCCGTCGTCGGCGTCCTATGCGGGTTGTCCGGGATACGCCGCCGCTGTAGCGTCGCCGCCGTTACTCCGTCGCCGATGGTACTCCTGTCGCCGTGCTGCCAGCGATTCCGCTACCTTCTGCCCTTTGGCCTTGAGAAAACACCCCCTTGGGTCGACTACGACTGATCTGACGGTTGGCTGTGGTCGGTCGCCTCCGCTACACTGGGACACCGTGCATACGCTCCGGTGCCAGGTTTGGGAGTTTGTTTGCTGACTGCCGCCTTCGCTACACCGGGACACCGTGCATACACTCCGGCGCCAGGTTTGGAAGTTGCCGTGTGACGTCTCCGCTACACCGGGACACCGTGCATACGCTCCGGTGCCAGGTTTGGAAGCCGCCGTGTGCCTGATCGTATTGTCGCGCTCCCGCTACACCGGGACACCGTGCATACGCTCCGGCGGACCCGAGTTTGTAGTGGCGGGGCTGGTGACCAGGGTGTTCTCACTTGGTCTGTGACTTGGACGCGAGTTCTTGAGTCGGCCGATCCGTGTTTCGCAGGACCACGCCTGTTGGTTGCGATTCCAGGAGTCGGTAAGGCGTACGCCAGACTTATCCTTTCTTCACTTCCTTGCAAGGCTACCTGCCGTGTTCGGGAATGGCTCAACTCGACTCTGACGCCTCGGGCTTGTAGAGGAAACCGTCCAGCAACGGATCCTTGTCTCCCTAGTTCTGTACGTCTCGTGGTTACCGGGCGTGTGATTCCAAGTAGGCCTCCTTGTTTCGCAGGACCACGCCTGCTGGTTGTGATTTCAGGAGTCGGTAAGGCATACGCCAGACTTATCCTTTCCTCACTTCCTTGCAAGGCTACCTGCCGTGTTCGGGAGTGGCTCAACTCGGTCTCCCCACCCTGGTTCTGTCTTGTGTCTCGTCCTTTACGTCTCGTGTACACCGGGCGTGCGATCTCGAGTTGGTCTATCCTTGTCTCGCAGGACCACGCCTGTTGGTTATGATTTCAGGAGTCGGTAAGGCATACGCCAGACTTTATCCTTTCCTCACTTCCTTGCAAGGCTACCTGCCGTGTTCGGGAATGGCTCAACTCGACTCTGACGCCTCGGGCTTGTAGAGGAAACCGTCCAGCAACGGATCCTTGTCTCCCTAGTTCTGTACGTCTCGTGGTTACCGGGCGTGTGATTCCATGTAGGCCTCCTTGTTTCGCAGGACCACGCCTGCTGGTTGTGATTTCAGGAGTCGGTAAGGCATACGCCAGACTTATCCTTTCCTCACTTCCTTGCAAGGCTACCTGCCGTGTTCGGGAGTGGCTCAACTCGGTCTCCCCACCCTGGTTCTGTCTTGTGTCTCGTCCTTTACGTCTCGTGTACACCGGGCGTGCGATCTCGAGTTGGTCTATCCTTGTCTCGCAGGACCACGCCTGTTGGTTATGATTTCAGGAGTCGGTAAGGCATACGCCAGACTTTATCCTTTCCTCACTTCCTTGCAAGGCTACCTGCCGTGTTCGGGAATGAACCAACTCGTCTACACGACCCTGGGTTTCCGGAGGAAGGTCCAGCAATGGATCCTTTCCTTATTTTCTTATTCGCTCTCCTTGCGCTTGGCTGTCGGACTCTCCACAGGCGGTCCTCCAACTCAACGCTACAAGCTTCCTAAAAAGACTCCGTCCCGAGAAAAAGTCCCGAGCCGCTCCAATGGGCCTCCTTTTATACTGCCTGGAGCGCCCGTTAATCCTCCTGGATTCTGCTCCTGCCGTTAATCCTGCTTCCAGAATCACGCCACTTTCCCGTTGGCGGGTCGCTGTCCGTGGCCCCTCGTCTCCCCCGGCCACGGATCTCTGCTGCTGGTGCGTGGTGCACCGGTGGGCTTCCAGGGCCCGTTGCACTCTTCGTCGCAACACCCCCCCCCCCCCTCTGCTCCTTGCCGCTCACCCCGCCACACTTTCTAAGGCACGCCTGCGCATCGTGCTGACTCCCCACTGGACTACTTTCCCAACGTTGCCCCGGGACCCGTTACGTTCCACGTCGATTCCTTCTTCCCCCGGGTGGCGCCTGTTTATTAAAGCAACAGTCATAGCAAAAATCGAATATGGCCTGTTTCTATACGGACAGGCTCCGAAAAGCGTGCTTAACAAATTAAAAACCCCCTTTAACACCGCAATCCGTCTAGCCCTTGGCGCCTACCGAACCACACCCATAAATAACTTGCTATACGAAGCTAACATCCTCCCATTAGAGCAAAAACGAGACCTTCAAACAGCCAAACTCACGAAAAACCTTATATTTTCCAAAGATACACCAATACACAAACTTGTCAAACAAAGTAAATAAAAAAAAATACATCAACCATAGACCGCACAATAAATCTCTGCCAAGCACTAAACCTTCCCTACGAACCAGTTAAAATACACAAATACCAGCCACCTTGCGATCTCCCAACAAGAAACAAACCACAACACCAGATACATACATGAAACTATACGAACATACCAAAGACAGCCATAAAACACACAAAATCATATTTACGGATGGATCAAAAATGAACTCCACTATATCATATGCTATCACAACAGATACTTACATTATTAAATATGGTATCCTACCCCCCCAATCATCAGTACTCTCCGCAGAAATAATAGCCATATTAGTAGCGATCGACCAAGTCAAAAGCACAAGGGGAAAGTTCATGATCTGCTCTGACTCTCTCTCACCACCTATTAAATTCATGCCCATCACTCCTTCCTACTAAACTATCCATCTTCAAAAATACAAACCCATTAAATCTCCTTAATGAACTCAACACTGATAATTTAGAAATAATCTTAATTTTCTTAAAAACTTCAAACCTTTACCACAAAATTTAATAATACCCAAAATGTACATAAACAAAATTTACCAACTAAGTAGCCTAAATACAAAGAACAATATGTAATTAAACTAATAGACTTAAATAGCATTAACCTTAAAAGCCGAAGGCCTCGCTGCCAGCGCTTTACCAACTAAGTTAGTCTAGTTTTGTAAACTTCTCTATCTTTAATAATAACTAAATAAATAAATAAAAAACCGCACCAATTAAAAAGTCAATTCGACCAGTTTAGCGAAATTGGAATCCGCTAAATAGAATTCTTTCCAATCCGACTTATTTATAAAAATTTCACTTGTGGGAAGACATTTCATTAGTTTTGGTAAAATAATTTGGTTTGTGCTAAATTTTTTTGAATATTTATACCCTTGCAGAGGATAATATAATTTTGGTCAAAAGTGTGCAACGCAGTGAAGGATACATCTTCGACCCTATAAAGTATATATATTCTTGATCAGGATCACCTCCTGAGTTGATATGAGCATGTCCGTCTGTCCGTCCGTCTGTCAGTTTCTACGAAAACACTAGTCTATCAGTTTTAAAGCTATCGACTTGAAACTTTGCACACACCCTTCTTTCCTTTGGTCGGATCGGACTATATCCTATAGCTGCCATATCACTAATTGATCGGAAATGGTATAACTTTCGTGTTTTTTAAGGTAGAAAGTACAGTAACCTAATACAGATTCAATTTTTGGTCAGTTAACCCAATCTACTAAATTTTAAAAGGATCGGCCGACTATATCCCATAGTATAACTGAACGATCGGAAATGGTATTTGGTAAAACCAACTTTTGTATTTTTGAAGATAGTAGCTTGGTACTTTTTTTTAGTTTTATTTCTTATAAATTGGATATATTATGATATTCTTATAAGGATCGGACAACTATATCCGATGTTTGCGATATATATCCGTTTTTAACTGCAATGGTGTATCAACTTCGGCTTCGCCCGAAGCTTTCCGTTCTTGTTTTTAATTCACTTACGTCGAGTTTATTTTCCACGTCCAAAAGATCATTTGTCGGGTTGAGCGATGAATCTATAATTTTGGGTTTAAAGGTTATTTTTATGTATGTATAAATATATTCACCAAAATAATTAATATTGCCGAACCATTCATTTTATACCCTTGCAGAGGGTATTATAATTTTGTCCAAAAGTGTGCAACGCAGTGAAGGAGACATCTCCGACCCTATATAGTATATATATTCTTGATCAGGATCACCTCCTGAGTTGATGTGAGCATGTCTTCCTGTCCGTCTGTCTGTCTGTCTGTCTGTCTGTTTCTTCGCGAACTAGTCTCTCAATTTTAAAGCTATCGACTTAAAACTTTGCAACTTTAAGTTGGAACGGCCGGGATCGGCCGACTATATCCTATAACTGCCATATAAATGATTGATCGGAAAGGGTATAACTTTGGTGTTTTTAGAGTTAGAGAGTTCCTATTTTGTATTACTCTTAGAAAAGAGTATTACTCTTAGTATATTACTCTTAGATTTTGTATTACTCTTAGATAATACGACGTGGATCGGCCGACTATATCCTATAGCTGCCATATAATTGAACGATCGGAAATGGTATTTGGTATAAGTACCAACTTTTGTGTTTTTGAAGATAGAAGCTTGGGCCTTTTTTTTTAGATATTGTATGGTTATAGATTGGTTATGTTATTGTATGATATTCTTATAATGTTCGGCCAACTATATTCGATGTTTGCGATATATATCCGGTTTTAACTGCAAGGGTATATCAACTTTGGCTCCGCCCGAAGTTAGCCTTGTTTTTCTTGTTCAATAGAAGAATAGTTAGCTTTTGTGTCGGATAAGGTTCTGCTGGCAAAACAGACTGGTCTATCGTCTGCAGCAGACCCCTGCGACAACACAGCTCCTAGGGCGAATTACTTGCGTCGGTGGTTAGTGTGAAGGGGTTGGAAAAATCTGGATATTGAAGGATATGGTCGTTTAAGAGAAGAGTTTTGCAAAATTCAAAAGTCTTTTGATATTCATCATCGACTATTTTTTGTTGCCCATTAGTTGTCGAGTCATAAGTTGGGTGATTCGGGCAAAATCTCTGATGAATTTCCTATAGTAGCCGAGCAGGCCAAGGAAAGACATGATCGTTTTTTTACTTGTGGGGCAAGGGAAGTTTTTTAAGGCGGCTATTTTGTTAGGATTAGGCTTTACGCCCTCTTGGGTCACTATATGACCTAAATATTTTTTCCTAAGAAAGTTAGATTTTGTAAGTTGGATTTTAAAATTTGCAATTTTAAGACGTTAAAAGACGCTCTTTAGGTGTGTGAGGTGTTCTTGGAGAGAGGTAAAAAAAATGATTATGTCATGTAAATATACCAGACAAATACTTCCGACCAGATCGCCTTAAATGCTGTCCATTTTTCTTTAAAAGGAAGCAGGAGCATTCTTTAGCATTCTTCTTTAGCATTCTAATGAATTCATAGTGGCCACCTTCTACTGTGAATAAAGTTGTGGCTGTGTCATCAGGGTTCATCTCAATCTGGTGGAAGCCACTTGGAAGGTCGATCGTTGAAAAATATCTAGCTTTGCCTATACGGTCTAGGATGTCATTAATGTTTGGTATGGGGTATTTGTCGGGGACAGTTTTGTCGTTAAGTTTCCTGTAGTCTATTACAAGTCGCCATTTCTGTTCTTCGGTGGGGGGTGCTTTTCTTAGGAACGACTACACAGGTGCGCTCCATAGCTAGATTTTCAGAGGTAGAAAAAACTATTATGTCATCTAAATATACCAGACAAATACTTCCCACCAGATCGCCTAAAATGCTGTCCATTACTCTTTGAAAGCTAGCAGGAGCATTATTTAGCCCAAAAGGCATCATAATAAATTCATAGTGGCCACCTTCTACTGTGATTGCAGTTTTGGCTGTGTCATCAGGGCTCATCTTAACCTGGTGGAAGCCACTTGCAAGGTCTATCGTTGAAAAATATCTAGCTTTGCCTTTGCGGTCTAGGATGTCATTAATGCTTCGTATGGGGTATTTGTCAGGGACTGTTTTGTCATTAAGTTTCCTGTAGTCTATTACAAGTCGCAAGTCCATGCCCAGTAGCCCATCAAAAAAGGGGTAGAATTTAAATGGTACCAAGGTCATGTTACCAGGGTTTTTGAATATTGGTGGGAACGGGAGGTGTATTTTTTGTTTGATTATAAATTTGTTGAGTGCTGTTTTAAGTGTTATGGGAATTTCCATGCTAACGCAACTTGTTTTATTGACAAATTTAGGGTCGATGAAAGAATTCTTGGAGCCAGTGTCGACTAAGAATTTTAATGGGATGGTGTGAAGGATTCGATTTCTATGAATGGGAGAGAAGAACTATATTTGATGTTTGTCGTTCTTCCTCTATGTTGTGAAGATTATTGTGAAGATTATGTGGCTGGGCAGAGTTAAAAGGGTTATTCCTTTTGCTATGTCTTTCGCTGTTGCGATTATAATTAAAATTGTTCGCCGAAGTAGCTGTACTATAATAAGAATTTGAAGGTCGGGATTGATTTGAGTAGGGATATGGACGGTTATTTCGTTTGTTATGATTGCAATAGTTTCGGTCATTGTGGTTGTTGCGGTTGCTCCGATCATTTCGATAGTTGCCGTAATGACCGGTAGTCTCTCGGTTCATTGGGTCCTTGATTGCTCTATTGTCCTTGTTAGAGTAGGGTTTGATGAAATGATACAGTGACTGTTCAATTTGACACTGTGCTTGTACACATATGCTTGTTCGATAGTGGTTGAGACTTTTTGTCTAATAAGGGTTTTCAGTGGCTCCTTCAATCCATTTATAAAAGCGTTCAAGTAAACCTCATTATATACAACTTTCTTGGCTTCTACAACAGAGGTCTCCTGTTTGGTATTTCTTAAAACTTAATAATTTACTTACTTAATAATTTTAACTTAATAATAAACTTAATTTCTTTGCTTAGTTGGCTCTTAATTTTCGATGTGCCAAAGAAAAACTGTCCGAAAGTCCGAGAATGCTCTGAGTTCGCTTAGAAGACTAACGTCACTCTTCTCGCTTGAATAAAGCCGAATGTTGTTAGCCTTGATATCATTCCAATTCAATGGAGTATTAGACAACTCCAAAGCTTCGTCAGCCCTAGATATTATCTTGTTCCTTTTGGCTCTTAGAGAGAGCAAGCCATATGTTGTCTGGTCAGCATTTCCAATGAACGTAATGATTTCTTCGACACTTGTAATGAACCTATCTAATTGTCTAGGGGTGGTGGTGGGCAAATGTTCTCCGAAGATCATAATGTCTTTGGGCTAATATGTGGTTGGCAAGGATGTGTTAGAGGTGCTAACTAACAGTCGAAGTCAATAAGACAAGGTTTGATTCGTGTCGTGTCGTGACGCAGCGGCAGCGACTACCAGTATTTGATTTTTGTTTCACTGCGTTATATACATATTTGTGTGTGTATACGTTGCTTGGCCATTTGTAATTCGGCAGTGATTTTCGCATTTGATTTCACACAAGCACTTACATACAGAAAGTGTAAGTGAGACTAAATCTCCTCACACTTCCCCCCTTCTTCGGGAAACGACAGAGCCGTTTGGACATCGGTGTTGATGCGCTGTGCTGAACATGGGCCCCCAAAAAAGAATGACATTCTCGGTTACCCTCTTATTTTGGTGTGGATACCTATCCACTTCCCCCCTCCTTCGGAAAACGACTGTGCGCTCTTTGTTGTTTCTTTGTTTGTTTCTTTGTTTCAGTTAGAGTTTTATTTTATTTTATTCTATTATTAATTTTTTTTTTTTTTTATCCTTTTTTTTTTTTTTTTTTTTTTTTTTGTACATATATGTATCTATGTTTCTTCTTTTCTATTTTAATTTTTTTTCTATATACCCCCTCATTTTTATCCTAAGCTTAATTTTTTTTTTTTTTTTTTTTTTGTGTTCCCTTTTTTTTTAAATTAATTGGTTTGTTTTTTTTTTTTTTTTTTTTTTATAACTTTTTCTTGACTTTTACTTTTTAGACTTTTCTCAATATCTTCACGCCGTTGGTTCCTCCTCGCACTCGGAAACATACGGCTCCAACCTGCGCCATGATACACCACCTTCCGGTGCGTCCGCGCCTCCTCTCCACCTCCGCCGCCACCCTCACACAGAGCTCCGGCGGCCAGTCTTCTTCTGGGACCTCCTTGTCACCTCCACGTCACGTTGCTTCCTGCTGCCTCTTCCTGGCGGCCGTTGCCACCTCCCTTTCCTCCGGTCGTTCCGACCGAGGGCGTGGTGTTGGTGGCACTGCGGGCCACCGCGTCGCTGGCCGGGTCCTCCTCGTGGCTTTCCTCCTTTTCGCAGCCTCCACCAGCCGCCTTGCCCGTCGCAGCCGCATCCTCCTCGACATCGCCCTCCTCATGGCTCTCTCCCGTCCATCTCTCCTGACGTCTCTCCACTCCCTGTCGATCTCCTCGCAGATCTCCTCTGCTCTTTGGGCCCTCTTCCTCGCCATCTCCGAGATGGTGACCATCGCCTCCTTTCGCTGGCGGCACCTCTCGGATCTCCTTCTGTGCTCCAGCACCTCGCTCCGGCGCCGCTCCTCCACAATGGCGCGGCCGACTGGTATTTGCCTCCTTCCTCCTGCTGCCCGCTGTATCGCCCACTCCGTCCTCATCTTTCTTCCGTTCCAAGTGGGGTCGCCGACGATTTCCAGATTGCTCTCGTCAGACGAGACGATCTTCGTTGCTCCGGACTTGTTAGACATGTTGCTTCGTTGATTAAAATTTTTTGAATAGACCGTGCTCCTCCTGGCCGCCGCCTTTTATAGCACATCCAACTCCCGCTACTGGATATGCCCCGTTACTGTTCCGTGACTGGACCTGTTAGGGCTCCCGTTACTGGACATATCCCGTTTTCCACTGTGCAGTCCTCTTGTGCACTTGTGCCGGTTTAGTGTTGCCGTTCTATTCCTCCTTCGCCGGTGATCCCATGTCTTGGCACTTCAGCTCACTCACGTGTGCCCTCTTCTCTTTCTTGGTTCTTCCGTGCCGTATGATGACAATTACCGGCGAAACGAAATTGACGACCGTGTAGGGCCCATCGTACCGCGGCGCCAGTTTTGCTGCGAATCCCTCTGCCGCCTTCGACAAATGGTGCTCTTTTGCCCACACCGTTTCGCCAACCTTTGGGCTCCACTTCCGTAAATTATAATGCCTCGCCTGGTCCTGGGCCGCCCGCTCCATGTTCCTCCGCACTATTTCGAAGACTTCCTTCAACTTCGTCGCGTTCTCCGTGGGCGTTCCTTGCCCAACTCCTGTGCCTAACGCGTTTTCGTCGAACAACGCTCTTGGCATCCTGGGCTCCCTGCCCTGCGTTACAAAGAAAGGCGAATACCCTGTCGACTCTGACACTGCCGAGTTCACTGCCAGCATGAGCTCTGGCCAGTGCTCGTCCCAAGTCCTCTGGTCCTCCCCAGCGAACTGGGCGATCATCGTTTTGATCGTTCTATTCGCCCTTTCTGTTGGATTTTCTTGGGGCGTATATGGTGCGGTGAACTGGTGGCGCACGCCAAGCTCCCCGAGGAACTTCTTAAAGCTGCGGCTGGTGAATTGTACGCCGTTATCCGTTACCATCACCTTCGGAACTCCATACCGAGCGACAATCCTTTCTCTGATTGCCTTTTGCAGTGCCTCGGTAGTTGCTTTCCGCAGTGGCACTATCTCCGTCCACTTCGAAAACCGGTCCATCATTACCAAAACCATTGTATTCCCGTGCTTAGATCTTGGCAATGGACTCACGAAGTCCGCACACACCGTTGCCCATGGCTCTTCCGGGACCTGCGTCAGCATTTGTCCTGCTGCTTTCATCTGGCATGGTTTGTATTTTAGGCAAGTTTCGCATCTCCTGACATATTTCCGGATGTCTCTTTGCATCCCTGGCCAGAAGTACCTGGCGGCCACTCTGGCTTTCGTCTTCCTCACGCCTTGGTGTCCTGCCGCCGGTGCGTCATGGTTCTCTTTGAGGACCTGCTGCCTCGACTCCGTGGGCACGCACAACTTCCATGACGCCACTTCCTCGCTTCCTGCTCTATGCGGAACGTGGCGGTAATTTTTCAGCTCCAATCAGCGTTCGACTGGCGTATGCGATCACTCGTTCGCCCTTTTCGGTGTCCTGGGTCAGAACCGCTCCGACGCCGTAGTCGCTTGCGTCCGTTTGCAGCACGAACCTTTTCTCAAAGTCTGGGCACGCCAGTACTGGATTTCCGCCAGCCGTGCCTTTAGGGTCTCGAACGCCACCTGGTTCTTGGGGGTCCATTCCCATTTCGTCCCCTTTCGTAGCAGATCGTTTAAGGGCCTCGCGATTCCTTCCAGCGACCTAACCCGGATCCATGCCGATCCCTTGGCTCGTTATTGTATGTCCCAGGTATAGCAGTTCCTGCCTGAAAAAATGGCATTTTTCCGTGTTTATCCGCAGGTTTGCTGCTTTCAACCTTCTGAACACTTCTCTTAGGTTCGCCATGTGTTCTTCCTTGGTGCGTCCGATCACGATGATAACGTACTGATACGCAAAGGCATGTGGAGCCATGTCCGGCCCTATGACCTGGTCAAGGGCCCTTTGAAATGTTGCCGAGGCTGAGTGCAACCCGAACGGCATCACCTTCCATTGGTACAGACCCTTCCCTGGAACGGTGAAGGCGGTATACTTTCTGCTTCCTTCCTCCAGAGGGATCTGCCAATACCCGTCCTTCAAGTCGAGGCTGCTGAAGAATCTGGCCTTAGTTGCTCCAATATGAAATTTATTCGTGGCATTGGGTACGCATCTTTTACTGATTTTGCGTTGATTTGCCGGAAGTCCACGCACATTCTCCACTGACCCGTCTTTTTCTTCACCATTACAATGGGTGAGCTGTATGCGCTATTCGAGGGCTCAATGCATCCCTTTTCCAACAGCTCATCCACTTTTGCGTTCATTTCCCCCTGTATTTTCGGGTTTTTGGGGTAATATCGCTGTTTTATGGGAATGTCGTCCTTCATGGTGATCCTGTGCTGAGTTATGTTCGAGCATCCTCTTTGGCCGGCGAACGCTTCTAGCTCACTCTCGATAAATCTCTTATTGCGTTCGTCTTCCCATACCTCTGGACATCCGGACACTGCTACGGACAGTCTATCCTCCAGACATCCGCCCCATCTCTCCCTTTTGGGTATGGTAACGCGGTGGCCTGCGCATGTCACCGTTGCGCCAAACTCGCTGAGGAAATCCCATCCCAGCACCAGACTGTCCTCCATGCCTGGCATCACCAGCAGGTTCAGGGTCTTTGTCCTGTTGCCGAAGCTTATCCGAGCCTGTAATGCGGCGCGTGTTTGGCTTTCATTGGCTAACTTTACCCGCCTCTTTATCGCGACTCGTTTGCCGGCTATTTCCTGGCTCTCTGCTAGGTCCTCTGATATCTGATATCTGTTGCATGCCTGTGCTGGGTTCTGGACCGGACCCTGGAGGTCGTGTTTATGTCCAATCCGTATGTCTTTGCGGACCACGTTACTCGGTCGAGGAACTCTAACGGGTGCCCTGTGCCGTCGAAACGAAACGACCAGTCTCGCACCTGTCTGGCCACTTTGGAGTAATCCACCGGGGCCGAAACATACTTTCTTGATTGCGGCTCTATGCTCCTTCCCATTCTTGGATCTGGTACCGCCAGGCTCTCTATAAACTTCTCGGTTTCGCTGGCTGCTCTCTGATTGGGGGTTGATCTTTGTCCAAACCTTTCCTCTAGGCCGTGCGTTAGCGCCAGTACCTCCTCTTCCTTGGATTCGTCGACCCACCTGGCCACTGAGGATCTCATTGCTTCCACAGTCCCGTCTGCTGGTAGACCGAGCTCTCTACACACTTCGCTCAGCTCCTCCTTTCTCAATGTGTAGATCCAATTTTTTTTCCCATCTTTCTGCTATGTTATTTTCTAGGCTAAATGCAATCACGAAGTTTGGGCGCCAGGTGTAAGGCCGTGAAGTATTGGTACCAACTGCACTAGTTGGTCAGGTTCCCTTCCGTCTTCGCAACCGCATTCCAGACTATGCGAAGCTTTCCTGGCTTGTTTACGTCTAGCACGGGAAAGATAGGTAGATACCAATATGCCTTTTTCTCAGCTTCTTCCGACGTAATGGGCCGTGCATAGCCATTCTTCAGGTACTGATCTAGCTGTCGGCGAATTTTCTTCGCAAGCTCCTGCTCGCGAATCAATTTTTGGTACAGGCATCGTGCCCGCTTTAAGGCGGTCGGTAAACTATCCGGCAGCTTGTCATCTTTATACCTCCAAAGCAGACCTGTTTCAAATCGGCCATTTATACGCCTCGTGTTCTTCTCGAGCTGCTGCATAGCCAACTGGTCATCATTGGATACGCTCTTGCTATTCTTCTCCGGTCCAGGGCCGCCGTTCGACCACATGCCTTGCTCAAGCAAGCGCAAGATCTCCTTGTTCTCTTCAGCTTCACTTGTTAATCGTCCACCCCAGGCGGGTCTTCTCAGCGATCGGTTTTTCTGTTGTTCCCTTCTTGGTGCGAAGCACGCGCCCTAGTCTGCAATTATTGAGACCTATCAGGAGCCTGGACTTTGCTGAGTCGTATCCGGATAATAGTAGATGTCGAAGGTGTGTGCAGTGCTTTTAGGTGGGTTATATCCAACGACTGTGACGGGAGATCAGGAGACTTAACCGAGTGAACGTCGCGAATCATAACATAGCAACGTTTGGCCAACGCTGCAGATCCTTAAGTCGAATCTGACCGACGTGTCCTCATACCGGTGCATTCCGGCAGTCCACTGCCTACATAGAGGCTGCGGTTGTTCCTTCACTCCAAGGTCTTCTAGCAATGAGGCGTCGATCATGGTTAGAGATGACCCGTCGTCGATGAAGGCATACGTGTTGACTTGCCTACCATTCCCATACAAAGTCACTGGCAATACTCTGAATAGCATATTTTCACCCTCTTGTCGGTGTGCATGGCACCTGGCTTGGACGGGAGGCGATCTAAGCATCCATCTATTCCGCAAGGATTGGTGATGCCGCATCTTTCCACCTTGTGGCTCTGGAAACATCTCCAGTACAAGCCACACCATCGAGTAGCATTCCAGCGATCGCGAGTTTTCTTTCCAGAAATGCTGGACACTCCTGCAGGGTTCTGCTATTGCGGGTGCACAGCCGACATCGATGGCAACTTGCTCACTAGCTCCTGCGTGAGCGCTGGGTTGTTTAAGTACTGGTGCAACTTGGAAGCTTTCATCGTAGTGCAAACATTTTGCACCTCCACCGAGAAGTCAACCGAGAAGTCAAGTTTTTGTTGTTGCATAAACTATATATAGTTTATATATAGTTTATAATGTATATATATAAATGCATATATATATACATATATTTACATTGGTTTTATGATACCTCTTGCAGAACAACAAAAACTTAAAAGCAATCGGCGTTTTAAGTGACTCCGACTAAAATATACTCTGACACTTTCTCAGTATGTTGATTTTTAATGATTCGTAAAAATATATACATATACAGAAAAAATTTTACTACTAACACTTAATCTTATTCCTAAATAAATTAAAAATGTATGCTGAAATAATAAAAAATATAATATAAAATATAATATAATTTCTTTCGTCATTTCATCAAATAACGAATACCCGAATTTTGTAAGGGTAGCAAGCCTGAAAAGTAAGAAAAATCCAAATTTTGTGCGCTGGCTTCGAAACGAAATCGCACGCACACATACACCCGTGTATGTGAATGTGTGACACGCATACATACAAAGATCAACCGAAGCGCAGGCCAACCTTCTTCATCGCGCTCCGTTTAGAGACTGAGAAACAGAAAACATTTAATGCGAGAATGAGCGTAAGATAAACGAACGATGAGCGTAAGAGAAAGTAAGAAATCCGCTCTGGGGCCTGCTGGGGCCTGTTGCAAGAAATTTTTGCGTCCATTTTCGTTGTATGAAATGGGTTGTCTATATGCTGTATGGTTAGTGCTACTACATTGATTGCCCTTTTTTTAATGGAATTTGTTAATTGTAATGTTCCTCAAAGGAATCTTCGTACCTTTGCCTCATTTCGGATCGAGTATTACACGGCCAATTATCTTTTAAATGAGCCATATCGTATATGCTCTTTTATATTTTAACACTTTGCCGCATAGCCTCCGAATTAGGTATACATATGTAAGGTGTTTTAATGGCTTGATAATCGGTCGTTTATTATGTGGTATGTAAGTTGTTATTTTGTAGATATATAAATAAAAGTCATAATAAAAGTCTTTTAATTCACAGTATGCATGAATAAAGTCGAATGTTAGTGTTTTGTATTTATGATTTTAAACTCTTAAAGTTAAAATGTAAAAATAAAAAAAAAAATCGTTTAAAATCCTCGCTGAAGCTTTTTATGCGCTTTCCAACAGTACACAGCTGGTATTTGAGCTTGGTGCCGATTTATTGTTTGGGTTTGAACAAAAAAATAAATATCCCTTGTAAAAAAAAAAAAAAATATTGGAAAGTTTAGAAATTGGAAATTGGAATTGGAGAAATTGGAAAGTTAAGAAGATCAGGTGAAGTTGCATACCCTGAACAAGCATTGATCACTGAGAATAGTCGATTTATTTCTAGTCTTTGTCTGCTAGTTTGGTTTAATGTCCATGCCTTCCCTGTTTTTCGTGGATTAAACTAACGACCCGACGCCACGCCACAAAAGCTAAGAACGTAAGTATGTCCAAGAATGTGTGGTTCGAAATCGCATTTTCTTTTTCACATTTTACCCGTTCGTCCCCCTTTTCTCACAATTTTACAATAGTTAGGGACCTTGGAGTTTTGTCATAGAGATATTTTAATATTTGGGGCAGCAACAATCAGAAAATATCGTGTGTCAGATTGAATAATGGAAAAATAAGGCCATTCCCACCAGAAAAAGTTATTACAAAAAAAAGTTATTGTTGTAGGGGGCCTTGCGGCTGCAAAAGATTCCAGAAGTAGTAAAAAAGAAAGAATTCGGGGGCGTCGTGGTTGATTTCAAAAAAACCCGTTCAGCTTTATTTCGCTTCTTACAGGAAATTAAACTTAACTTAGAAACATAAACGGACGATCGGTGACGGCCGACGCGAGAGCGAGAGTGCATAGAGGGGCGAGCGCGGATGCGCTCTTCAGCGCGGATGAGCTCTTCAGCGCGGATGCGCTCTTCAGCGCGGATGAACGGCCCCTCACATAAACCTCCCGCCCCCTTGCATTCGCTTGGGTTGCAACAGATCCCTCCTCGCTAGCGATGCGTCACTGCAGCTCGAGGGTGTACACGGGTCGATGAAGGCCCCCGTGTCGAAGATCGGAGTCCCGGTGTTGGCGCTGTTCCTGATGAGTGGCGGACGAAAGCAGTGGAGCGCTTGACGACTACCGGCCAGTGGCGGAAGAATGCCGAGGAGTTGCCGACGAGCGCCGGGAAGTCGATGGTGAATCGGCTTGTGAGTGCCGGAAAGTGGCGGACGAAGGCCGAGAAGCACCCGAACCGCGCCGGGAGTCGTCGGACGACGGCCGAGCGCCAGCTGAGACACTCCGTGTACTGTCTCCTGCGCTCCGTGACCGGTGCTCCTCTTGACGTGCCTTGCGCCGAGCCCGCGGCTTCTCCACGAGGTGCAGCAGCGTGTGGTGATCCTGACCACACGTCTTACAGCAGTCCCCACGCCGACAGGATCCGTCGGAGTGCTCGTGGGCCAGGCAGCTCGAGCAATACCGGTTCACGAGAACCGCTCGGAGCCGCTTCTCAAAACTAAGGCGTAGGAAGCGCCGACACTTCTTCAATGGATGGATCCCATTGCAGACTCGGCATCGGTAGGATTGTTTACCTCGAGCACATCTGCTCTCCAGTGACTGGGCGTTGCTTGGGCGTGGCGACATCGTGCTGAATATGACCTTGGAATCCAGAATTTGGCCCGGATCAGACGGATCATCAGCTGATTGCCACCGTGCAGCGTGATGCGATGCGTAAATTAAATAAGAAGTCAAGAAAGAAATGTGCTCGCAACCTGCATCCGATTCCGAACTGATATGCGTGGGCACCTCTCCCTGATCCAGTAAGTCACCGAGGCTGAGGGCAACTCGTGCGGAAAAAACAGACACGCTGCGGGGGTTAGCTGGAGACAATGGGCCTGTCAGCACCCATTCAAAAATGGTCTCCTGACCGAGAAGCGACCCGCAGATGTTAGCCTTGGAATTACCGAGGAGAATGGACGGAAGAATGTCTGCTCCTAACACATCGATTTGGGAGCTCTCAAAGAAGTTGGGGTCCGCCAGGGGAATGTCGGGCCCCTTGAGACGATCTCGCAAAATCGGAAATGATGGCAGATTTTCTGCCAACTGCGGAAGAACATAAGCCGCAGTCTCTAATCGTAGCCCGAGTCTAGACGGCGACCGAATGCAGGAATGGCACAATTTAGTAGACTGAGCGGAAATGGTCTGCTTAAGGCCGGAAACTTGTGCGTGAATCGTCTTGAAGGGAAACTTGACAAGGTTGAACAGTCGTTCCGTTATGAAAGTCGCTTCGGACCGTCAGTCTATCAGTGCTCGTGCCTGGACGGTGCACCCCAAATGGCACACCGTGATAAGGGCCGTGCCCAGTAGGACGGCTACTGACCCGGAAGCGAAACACACCTGCACATTCGACTGATCCTCTGAGCCGTGGTGGCTGAATGGTGGCTTGCAGCTCCTTCAGCGCGACCCCGCACTTTTCAGAAATAGGCTGGATGTTGAAAAGGATCTTCAACTGGCTATTGACCAATAGCCGCCGGTTCTCAAAGCGGTCTGTGAGGCTTTGTCACGCTGCGACAAACCCCTCATGGGTAAGCGGAGCCTTAGAAATAATGGCGTGGGCGTCACCACTTGTTTTGGACAGCAAGTGGAACAACCTCTCTACCGGGGTGAGCCGCGAGTTTTGGATATAAATGGCCGTAAACAAGTCTCTGAAGGTGGGCCACCGAAGATAATCACCCGCAAAGACCTCGGTATCTACTGGCGGTAACCGGCAGCCTGTAGACGCGGGCGTGTGTACATTGACGAAAGCCTGAGTGGATTGGGAAGCAATTTTCTCCCGAAGCTGGGCAATACACCTCGAATCGATGGAGTAACAGTAGCTGTACTTCGATTCCAGCACTGTCGAAGTGGCCGCATTGTCGTCGGACACGGCTAGAAAATCGGAGCAGCTCTCATAGTTCTTCTCCACCTTCTCCCACAGTGCCCGAATTCGGTGCCGATAGACTTCGCACATGTATTGGGAGACTATTTCCGTTTCTGGGGCGCCCGGAGTATTTATGTTAGCCTCAAATTGGCTAATTCGATCTGTCGTGACGATGAACTTTTTCAGCGCCACTTCGACCGCACTTGGAGCCATTTTCGCAATGGATGGTTGGGATCGGACGCGGCTTTTTGTCGTCTCCCGTAGGCATTCTCAGAATCCAATTCGCTGGTCAGCGCTTGTCGACTGACTTGCGCAGTAGGTGCCTCGTACGAAGTAGTGGCCGGTCACACTAATGTGATGAGAACAGTGAGATCGCGGATAAAATGCGATTACAAGGCACAAGTAGGAATTAGAAGCGCCGATGTCGAAAGGAACGTCGTATGCGGCAAAATTCGAATGTAAAAGAAAACTTCAGGAACCCAAAAAAACCATAGGGGACGAGGTTTGTTGAGATTCTAGGCAGATGTTGCCTGATGCGGAGTAGAAGCAGCGTTAGAGGGACGGAAAATTGACAAGTACCGGAAAATTCGTGCTCGTTCGGAAAAGAATTGACGACGGTCTATTTATGTATATTTCGACAAGTGTGGCTCGTACGTAGATATTGAATTCTTAACTATTTTCGAATTTGCGGAGCCGGAAAAGTGGACTTGACCTTGCCTTGGATTTAACACGAAAAAAAAGAAAATAATAATTAATTTTTTACTAATTGTCGGATTTAATTATTATGGAAGGGTGGAGTTGAAACCTTAATTAATTGGGTTGAATTATCCCGAAGCCGGGATATGTGCATATGTAGTATGCACATATATTGAATAATATATGTGAAGATATACTGTCGCTAAAGCAATATTTGAATCTTTTATCCTGAAGTACGGTCCAATGAAGACGTTCATTACGGACATGGGAACAGAATATAAGAATTCAATTATAGACGATTTGTGCAAATATTTAAATATTGAAAATATTACATCCACAGCACACCACCACAAGACAGTTGGAACAATAGAAAGAAGTCATAGAACTTTCAATGAATACATACGATCTTACATATCGGCTGATAAAACTGATTGGGACGTATGGCTTCAATATTTTGTCTTCTGTTTCAACACGACCCCCTCTATGACACATACTTATTGTCCATATGAGCTAGTATTCGGTAAAACAAGTAATTTGCCAAAACATTTTAATAGCATAGATAGTGTAGAAGCACTATATAATATAGATGACTATGCTAAGGAGAGTAAGTATAGATTAGAAGTAGCCTATAAAAGAGCTAGAGTTATGTTAGAAGCAAATAAGAATAGAAATAAACTACTATACGATCATAAAGTAAGGGATATAGATATATCAGTAGGTGACAAAGTTTTATTAAAAAACGAGACAGGTCATAAGTTAGATCCTAAATATACAGGTCCGTATATAGTAACGGAAATAGGAGATAGAGATAACATAGTAATAGCAAATAATAAACATAAAAAACAAACAGTCCATAAGGATAGATTAAAAATCTTTATTTCATAAATTGCACTTAGTATGGCCATACAAAGACACACATACATAGATAAATAAATACACATATTCTTTTAATAATTTAATTTTCTATGATTCTAACAACATAAAACTAAACAAATAAAAAAAAAAATGTATTAATTAGAAATTCTTATTATAAAAATAACTTCATTATATTACGTTGTTTTTCAAAAGGAGGGAGATGTAGTATGCACATATATTGAATACCCACTGTACCGAGAGTACTTAAAGGGTGCGCACTGTAACACTTTGTTGCAGTGATTACATAATCCAAAGTCCCGGTCATAAACCCTAAGTGGCCGAAATATGAACTTATCGTTATGGCTTAGCCCGCACACAGAAAGTGCTAGTGTCAGCATAATCGTAACAAACGGTTAGCATATGCATACCCCTCGCGCCTCCACTTGAGAGCGCATAACAACATATATTATTATATTCCTTTATATATAAGTACATAGCCGTCTCTCTGCCGCCGCCTGCGAGCAGCGCTGCTACGAGACTTAGCCTTACTTAGACTTAAGAAATATTGTAAAAAAACAGAGACACTTTGATCGTTGGAGCGGCACCTCAGCTGCTCCTTCTAAATAAAAATCCAACTAAAACCAATCCCCTGGAGTTATCCTATCACATGGCGACCGTGACAGCGATGGAAGGACATCGAAGGACATCTAAGGATTAAAAGGATATACCAACAAGGATATACCCAGGAGGATACATATAGTCAAAAAACTGGATAAACTGGAAAATGCAAAATAAATCGACAAAAAGAAATCTGAGTGAGTAGAGTGAAAGCAATGGGCAATCGCGGAGGAGTTGCGAAAAAAATAAAAAAAGAGTAGCACACCTAAAGTGGCTACTCTACGTAAACACTTCACCTCCCGCGTGGGCTACGGCCCAAAAACTTCAAACAGAACTAGATTTTCTGAAAGAAGAATTAATAAACAACAAGAATAAAAGCCCAAAAATTGCCACCACTCACTCAGTATCGATTAAGAAAATTTATGAAAAATAATAACAAAACCTCCACCACCAAAGCCATTACCAAAACTAAAAAGACGTGCCCGAAGGATTGCCCTGGACCACTGGACAGCCCCCACTGCAACCAAACCTGTGCGAGGACCGGCACCGGTAACGCCTGAGTCCAAAAAGGCCCCGGACAGCAGCAGCAGCAAATAGAGTGCGGGAATACGCCACCTCCTGCGCCACCGAGGGAACGTCAGCGTAGCCAAACCGGCGACGACCAGCTGACGTGAAAAAAAAAGGAAATCGACTGAGGAGAAACTTTTTTTTACCCATGCACTGCGTTGCATAATTTTTTTGATTGCACTGCGATGCATATTTTTTTTATACTATAATATTTTTTGTAAAATTGAGCGGAACCTCTTTTGCCCAATTTGAAAGTATGGCCCGTATAGCTGTACAAATAATAGGTAGGAAAAAATGTTAGATAAGAAAAAAGACAAAATTTAGAAAAATTTTTTTTTTAATTTAAGGAAAAAATACGATAAATTCCTAAAATTTATGTAAAATTTTAATGAAAGAAAAAAAAATAAATTCAAAAATAGCATAAATTCCTAAAATTTATGAAACATTTTAATACCCTTTTAATGAGAAGTAATAGCATAAGTAAAACAGATCAAATAAATGATTCTGACTATTACTTCCCAGAAAAATTAAGTTACATTACAAAATATGACTCAGAGAAAAATATAATTGAAATTGGAAAAACAAAAACATATACAATATCTAAAATGGGTTTAGTAGACACGAAAGTTGTAGATTCCACGGCAAATGTCGTTAATAAAATTGAACCAGGAAAAATCGATCTTCAAACAATTACAATATTGTTAATGATAATCGTCATTATAATGTTAGCAAGCGTTTTGCTAAAATTATATAAATTACACAACAAATGTTTAAAGAAAAAATTGCAGAGTCAAGCAAATGACCTGGACAAAATATAAATAAAAAACCCAGAAAAAAAAAAACAAAATTATTATACACAAATGTAAACACCTACAATCTAAGAAAATGAAATAACAGAAAATAAATATTAAAATATATTACGTAATTCTATTTACAAAAGTATGGCTAAACTAAAGGCATGGATTGGAACAAATTGTACGAGGAGTTATCAATAATTAAAACAAATTTTGACAAATCGTACAAGTCCCTAACTCAGAATAGACCCATTCAAAAAGAATACGGTTAGGAAGCACGTTGAAATATTAGTAGAGTGCTTTAATGAAGCGCGTATGCTAATACATGATCATAGGGAAAGATTAAATCAAGATCATTGGTCACAGGTATCGAAACTTTTGATACGACTACGATCTAATTTAATATTTATTAAACAAAAGTTCAGTTTAGAAATATCATTACCAGCCGTTCTAAACACTCCAATAGCAGTTGACACTGCACCTGACTCGGAATCAACAGAAACGAAAGAATCTGAGTCAGAAGAGCTTCCCAAAGTAAACCCCAAAATAGAAGATACAGATTTAAATAATCTTACTATTCCGGCGGTATACACTGATCTGGATAACTCTACAGATTCAGATACTTCGAGTGTCATAGAATACAAGATAGATAAATCCATCACAATGGCACAATCAAATATTGATTTTATTAATACAGCATCTAAGCTTATACCAGTTTTTGATGGTAAGGCTGAAAATTTAACAAGTTTCATTGATGCTTTACAAATAATACAATCAATAAAAGGCGAGCACGAAGAATTAGCTATTTCCATCATTAAAACAAAGCTAAAAGGTGTCGCCAGGAATCTAATCGGTAATGAAACAACAATTACTGAGGTGATTGCTAGACTAAGAAGCAACGTCAAAGGCGAAACTGTTGAGGTATTATCAGCGAAGCTGATGAATCTACAGCAGCGCAATAAAACTGCTAACCAATACACACAAGAAATTGAGCAGATGACGAAAGCCTTAGAAGGTGCATATATATCAGATGGTTTATCTTTAGAGCTAGCCAGGAATTATTCCATGCAGCATGCAGTCAAAGCAATGACTAAAAACTGCACAATCGATAAGGTAAAACTTATCATGCAAGCTGGAACATTCAGTACGATGAACGAAGCCGTTTCCAAATTTGTTAATAGTTGCACTGAAGCAACTGGGCGGTCAAACACTGTCCTATATTATAAGAATTATCCACAGCGCGGCTCAAAACGCGGACGTGGCAGTTATAGAGGTAGTTTTCGTGGTAATCACAATAACTACAATCACAATAACTACAACAACGGTAATTATAACAACAATTATCAGAATAACAATAGAGGGCGAGGCCCATATAGAGGAAATTATAGAGGCAGTGGTAACTCAAACCGAGGCCACAATAGCAATTACCAAGGCAATGTAAGATTGACACAAAATAATAACCAAAACACATCGGAAAACTCCCAAAACCCTTTAAATATTCAACAATAAATGAAGTAAGAGTTCACACTATTAATCTCAGCCAAAATATATTCGTTTCATTTTTTAATGTAGCTACTGGGAAAGAACTTATATTTTTAATAGACACAGGTGCAGACATTTCCATTCTAAAAGAAACTTCGGATAATTTCCAAAACATCCAAAATGATTACATCATAGACATAAAAGGCATAAGTCAAGAAATAATAAAATCCCAAGGTTTAGTTTCTATAGAGGTACAGACCACCAATTACATAATTCCACACGATTTTCATATTTTAAATTCACATTTCCCAATTCCATGCGATGGAATAATAGGCATCGACTTTATCAAAAAAAACAACTGTCAATTAGACTTCAAGCCATCTGAAGATTGGCTTATAATTAGACCCAATAATTTAAAATTCCCAATAAAAGTACCAATAGCTCATAGTTCTGGCAATAATTCAATACTTCTGCCAGCAAGATCCCAAGTTATTCGGAAAATTGAACTTAATTCAACAGCAGACAGTGTATTAATTCCAAATCAGGAAATTCAACATGGTATTTACGTTGCAAATACCATAGCAACATCCAATAATGCCTTCATAAGATTATTAAACACAACAAATAACGACCAAGTAGTGAGTACAGATAGTCTAATATATGAATCACTTTCGAACTACGATGTAGTCAACACAAATCCAGACAATAGAAAAAAATCCGTACTATCACAACTGTCAAAAAACTTCCCTCCACAGTTCAAGTCTCAGCTTACTAGCCTATGCACCCAGTATAGCGATATATTCGGATTGGAAACCGAATCAATAACCACAAATAATTTTTATAAACAAAAACTGAGATTAAAAGATGATGAACCAGTTTATATAAAAAACTATCGAAGCCCACATAGTCAGGTGAATGAAATACAAAAACAAGTAGAAAAATTAATCTCAGACGGGATTGTCGAACCGTCAGTATCCGAATATAATAGCCCATTGTTACTTGTTCCTAAGAAATCATCCCCCGGATCAAATGCAAAGAAATGGCGATTAGTATTTGACTATCGCCAGATTAATAAAAAATTACTATCTGATAAATTCCCATTACCTAGAATTGATGATATTTTAGATCAACTAGGTCGAGAAAAATACTTTTCATGTCTTGACTTAATGTCAGGATTCCATCAAATTGAACTAGAAAAAGGTTCAAGAGATATAACGTCTTTTTCAACGAGCAACGGCTCATATCGCTTCACGCGATTACCCTTCGGATTAAAAATAGCTCCTAATTCGTTTCAGAGAATGATGACTATTGCGTTCTCTGGTCTAGAACCTTCTCAAGCGATCCTTTATATGGATGACTTAATAGTAATCGGTTGTTCCGAAAAACATATGCTTAAAAACTTAACAGATGTTTTTGAGAAATGTAGGGAATGTAGGGAAATTCAGAAAAATGTCCATTTTTTATGCATGAAGTGACTTTTCTAGGTCATAAATGCACTGATAAAGGAATACTTCCAGATGACAAGAAATACGATGTCATTATGAACTACCCAGTTCCGCACGACGCGGACAGTGCTACCGTTTTGTAGCATTCTGTAACTATTATAGACGCTTTATAAAAAATTTCGCCGATTATTCACGGCACATAACAAGATTATGTAAAAAGAATGTTCCTTTTAAATGGACGGATGCGTGTGAAAATGCATTCCAATACTTAAAAACAAAACTTATGGAACCTACCTTGCTGCAATACCCAGATTTCACTAAAGGATTCTGCATAATAACAGATGCAAGTAAGCAAGCATGTGGAGCGGTTTTAACTCAAAATCATAATGGTCTCCAACTTCCCATTGCATACGCATCAAGAGCATTTACAAAAGGTGAAAGTAACAAATGTACTACTGAGCAGGAATTAGCTGCAATTCACTGGGCGATATTATATTTTAGACCATATATATATGGAACACATTTCTTAATAAGAACAGACCATAGACCTTTAATATACCTTTTCTCAATGACCAATCTCAGTTCTAAACTGACACGTATGAGGCTCGAACTAGAAGAATACGACTTTACAGTCGAATATTTAAAGGGAAAAGATAATCATGTAGCTGATGCGTTATCAAGAATAACCATCAAAGATCTACAAAATATAACTAGAAATGTATTAAAAGTCACTACTAGATATCAAAGTAGACAAAAATTCCGCGCGGAAAATCAAGAACAAGAATTGCCAAGGCAATCTTTAAATAAAGCTTCTAAGCCCAACGTATACGACGTTATAAACAATGATGAAGTACGTAAAGTAGTGACCTTGCAGATAAAAAATATGTTATGTTTATTTAAACAGGGCAGAAAAATTACTGCAAGATATGATGTTAGCGATTTATATACTAATGGAGTTATTGATTTAGATCAATTTTTCCAAAGGCTTGAAATGCAAGCCGGTATACATAAAATCAGCCAACTCAAAGTGGCACCGTGGGAAAATATCTTTGAATATACTTCAATAGATAAATTTAAATTAATGGGCAATAAAATATTGAAAACATTAAGAGTAGCGCTACTCAACCCGGTGACCCAAATAACAAATTTAAAAGAAAAAGAAGCAATTTTGTCTACATTTCATGATGATCCAATTCAAGGAGGTCATACTGGCATATCAAAAACTTTGGCCAAAGTAAGAAGACACTATTACTGGAAAAGCATGTCTAAAGATATAACTGAGTACGTAAGAAAATGTCAAAAATGCCAGAAAGCCAAAATAACTAAACACACAAAGACCCCTTTAACAATTACAGACACACCAATTAATGCTTTCGACAGAGTGATAGTGGACACTATTGGTCCACTGCCAAAATCAGAAAATGGCAATGAGTATGTAGTCACTTTAATATGTGATTTAACTAAGTATTTAGTTGCCATACCTGTTCCGAATAAAAATGCCAATACTGTCGCTAAAGCAATATTTGAATCTTTTATCCTGAAGTACGGTCCAATGAAGACGTTCATTACGGACATGGGAACAGAATATAAGAATTCAATTATAGACGATTTGTGCAAATATTTAAATATTGAAAATATTACATCCACAGCACACCACCACCAGACAGTTGGAACAATAGAAAGAAGTCATAGAACTTTCAATGAATACATACGATCTTACAAATCGGCTGATAAAACTGATTGGGACGTATGGCTTCAATATTTTGTCTTCTGTTTCAACACGACCCCCTCTATGGCACATACTTATTGTCCATATGAGCTAGTATTCGGTAAAACAAGTAATTTGCCAAAACATTTTAATAGCATAGATAGTGTAGAAGCACTATATAATATAGATGACTATGCTAAGGAGAGTAAGTATAGATTAGAAGTAGCCTATAAAAGAGCTAGAGTTATGTTAGAAGCAAATAAGAATAGAAATAACCTACTATACGATCATAAAGTAAGGGATATAGATATATCAGTAGGTGACAAAGTTTTATTAAACAAGAAAGCAAAGCTAACTTCGGGCGGAGCCGAAGTTGATATACCCTTGCAGTTAAAACTGGATATATATCGCAAACATCGGATATAGTTGGCCGATCCTTATGATTACATCATAATAAAACCAATTAATTACAATAAAAAAAAAAAAAAAAAAAAGTCCCAAGCTTCTATCTTTAAAAATACGAATGTTGACATTTCTACCAAATACCATTTCCGATCGTTCAGTTAAATGGCAGCTATAGGATATAGTCGGCCGATCCTAATGAAATTTCGTCGGTTGGATTAAATGACCAAAAAAATAATCTGTACCAAGTTCCAGCTTTCTATCTTCAAAAAAACGAAAGTTGGGTCATTTCCGATCGTTCAGTTATATGGCAGCTATAAGATATAGTCGGCCGATTCTTATGAAATTCGGTAGGTCGTAATGGTTTGCCAAAAACAGCTCTCTTGTCAAATTTGAACTCTCTAACTCTAAAAACACCAAAGTTATACCATTTCCGATCAATCAGTTATATGGCAGCTATAGGATATAGTCGGCCGATCCGGGCCGTTCCGACTTATATACTGCGTGCAAAGGAAAGAAGGGTGTGTGCAAAGTTTCAAGACGATAGCTTCAAAACTGAGAGACTAGTTCGCGTAGAAACGGACAGACAGACGGACAGACAGACGGACAGACAGACGGACAGACGGACAGACGGACATGCTCATATCAACTCAGGAGGTGATCCTGATCAAGAATATATATATTTTATAGGGTCGGAGATGTCTCCTTCACTGCGTTGCACACTTTTGGACAAAATTATAATACCCTCTGCAAGGGTATAAAAACGAGACAGGTCATAAGTTAGATCCTAAATATACAGGTCCGTATATAGTAACGGAAAAAGGAGATAAAGATAACATAGTAATAGCAAATAATAAACATAAAAAACAAACAGTCCATAAGGATAGATTAAAAATCTTTATTTCATAAATTGCACTTAGTATGGCCATACAAAGACACACATACATAGATAAATAAATACACATATTCTTTTAATAATTTCATTTTCTATGATTCTAACAACATAAAACAAATCAAATAAAAAAAAAAAAAGATGTATTAATTAGAAATTTGTATTATAAAAATAACTTCATTATATTACGTTATTTTTCAAAAGGAGGGAGATGTAGTATGCACATATATTGAATACCCATTGTACCGAGAGTACTTAAAGGGTGCGCACTGTAACACTTTGTTGCAGTGTTTACATAATCCAAAGTCCCGGTCATAAGCCCTAAGTGGCCGAAATATGAACCGATCGTTATGCCTTAGCCCGCACACAGAAAGTGCTAGTGTCAGCATAATCGTAACAAACGGTCAGCATATGCATACCCCTCGCGCCTCCACTTGAGAGCGCATAACAACATATATTATTATATTCCTTTATATATATGTACATAGCCATCTCTCTGCCGCCGCCTGCGAGCAGCGCTGCTACGAGACTTAGCCTTACTTAGACTTAAGAAATATTGTAAAAGAACAGAGACATTTTGAACGTTGGAGCAGCACCTCAGCTGCTCCTTCCGAATAAAGACCAACCAAACTCAACTCTTGGTGGTATCCTTTCATCCTTCATCACACCAGAGAACATTTTTTTCCATGAATATAAGCCTTGTACTGTAAAGAAAAATGTTTTAAAACTCCAGTGGGAGTGGATACACAGATTATATAAGGTAATCCGTAAATTGGGAATTTAATGAACACGTGCAAGGGACAAGCATTATGCAAAAGGCTATAACGCAGGTATGAGTGAAATTAACAGAGCGGCTTTATAAATATACAATTAAAAGTTATATATTTTGGTTAATTGGTAGAATCGAAAAATAGCACTACATATTAAGACAATACTTATAAATTACACCTAAGTTGCAGATCAGATACATAGATTTGTAATGCCTTTGTGAGAAAGGGTCAAACTGCGGAATCTTAAAAGGGTCAAGGGATAATACTTTTTTGCTAGGGCTACTACTTAAATTGCTTATAAATTCAGAAATCCTTGAATACGTAGATCAGACAATGAAAAAATGTGGATCAAGTGACGACGACACTCTGTCAGTTTGTGAAAAGTATTGTATATGAAAAGTCGGCTGTATGTATAAGAAATCCGCTGTATGTGATCCGCCTCAGTATTCTCCGCCGACATAACCGCAGCCGCTCATATCTCTAGCCTCCCCAAGGGGTAGAACTGAGAACAATTTGCCGTCCGGGAGGAAAATCGTGCTCAGGATTCCACTGCAAGCGCGAGTTACCAGTTGGTCGTGGTCAAAGGAGTAGGAGTAACGAATCCTCCGTTTCTTTAAGTTCCCCCTATGCCGCAGCGTTTTCCTCAAGATCAAAAATACGTGTTTCCAATTTGGTGGTATGACAAAGAGTGAAAAAGCTTTATTCCCTAAAATTATATGTATCTGCTTGACTTAAACTAAGAGCTGCTCTTTTGATCCCGTTACTGAGAGCGAGAGAGTGAGAATTGGCGAACATGTCTCCGATCTATGCATGAGCCTTATATACTTGTTTTATTTGTTCGGTGGCTCGTAACGACGGGGGTACAACGGCAGGGTAGGGTGCTCTATGTAACTCGCGTAGCGGAGAGGGACCCCGAGCAGCGACGAGAAGAGCAGTTAGGAAACACTGCTGACCATGCCACTCGGAAGATCAATCCAAAACAATGAATCTTATAGGACTCAGACGAACGTGCCAGAGCATCGACAACGACGAAGAAATTCTGAGGTCAGGAAGCTAGAATTGGCGAGGAACGCTGATAAAAGGAGAGCAACCAAAAGCTTGTCGCACCGTAATATGGACGCACGAGCTCAAATTTCGGAGGGTGAACTGGAATAGGAACTAGAACAACAGCAAAATAGGATTCGACCATCAGCCAGGGATCTCTATCGCAGAAACATCAAGGAAAGCCCAACGGAAATTTGCATATGCTGTGGAGGAACATGATTCCGTTTGCAAGTAAGTGGACTATACATCCTTGCTGTCACCTCTAAATTTCCTCTCCTAAACATTGGCACAGTCAATGTC
Source organism: Drosophila malerkotliana malerkotliana (assembly GCA_018153235.1). NCBI lineage: Eukaryota > Metazoa > Arthropoda > Insecta > Diptera > Drosophilidae > Drosophila > Drosophila malerkotliana. Next base: position 726,519 of record JAECXV010000083.1, read on the forward strand.
ACAGTACGTCCGGCAAATATTACTTTTGCAACACTTGTCGTCGTGCCATCTCTCTTGCCAAACTCCCATAACTTTCTAATGGGTTTGACTTCTGAGAAATTCTTGAGTGCTTAAATGGACTCATCTGCCTTGAAGAACGACTTATTTCACCGAGAATCACTTTTATGGGGTTTATTTCCCTCGGCGTACTGGAGTACGCTCACAATTTCATGACTGAAACTATTCGACCCACTCGGATCGTCGAAGGTGTAGGGTACTAAGTAAATACCAAGCTCTACAGAAAGCCCATCATTTTACTGAACAAATCATGCCTAACAGAACTTTAAGGAATAAATGATATTTTATTTTATTGCCGACGAATCTGATCGCAAAGAAGCAGAGCAATGTCTTTACCAGCATAACAACTCCCAAAATGCTGCCAAGCTCGAAAAAAATTTATTATGCCGCGGAAACCATGAAACATTATTGGAAAATTATATCTGTCTCTCTCTCTCTTTCTCTTCCTCTTAAGCGAACGGTCGTTTGCTGCGTTATATTTGGAGGTGAGTTAAGAATTTAATTTAATTTCAATTCCAAGCATAGCTCAGCTCTGCTTCTTCCTCTTCTTTTGTTTTTTTTTTCGTGTGCAATAGAGGTCTTATCCCTATTTCTGCAATCTTCGTTTGCATTCTCCAAAGGCATAGTTCAAGGGTTCAAGACATAGTGCTTTTGAACTTTTTAAAAATATTTTTTATATTGTTAATTATTAATGTGGAATTTAAGCTGGTCTGTTTGATGAAGTCTTGTAACAAGACAATCTCCTCATCCCAGCCTACCATCCATTGCTAGCTATGTAAAAACGTCGTACACGCCAAGTGTGCCGGGTTCACTGCTTCAGTTTCGGATTTTTCCGGAGGTCTGGCTTTAATTATTGGAATGATAATTATCGTGCTGTGACAGCATGAGACAGACAAAGAATGGATTTAAAGAGTTGATCACTGGTTTTCGTAAAATCAATGACCAGCTCTGTGCGCTTGACACTCAGTTTATCGGCCTTCAGCTGCTAAATGAGTCCCCCAAGCGTAAGAAATCCGCTATTTGTGATCCGCCTCAGTATTCTCCGCCGATATTAACGCAGCCGCCCATATCTCTAGCCTCCCCAAGGGGTAGAACTGAGAACAGCTTGCCGTCCGAATTTCTCAGGGACAATGAGCAATAGTCTGATATGTCATCCGTAGGTTCCCTTCAAGTGATTGATAGTGAATGAAACCCCCGTTAAACCCTCCGTAATTACCCAACAGGGTATTCCACAGTCCGGACGTCCAGTAGTGACTGATGCTGCAGTCCTCGTACCTGAGACACCAAAAACCCTTACAGGTGATACCTCCATCGATACACATATTTGTTTCTCGGCTCACCCCTGATACTTCAGAGATTGATATCTCGGCTTATAAAGGTGGAGGAAATAGCTAAATATAAATATATTTATATGAGGTGCACGTCTTCTTTTAAGATTCATGTTCCCGCGCTGATGTTCAAGACGATTTGTTCACCCAGTTTTTGGCCAGAGAACATTTTTGTCCATGAATATAAGCCTTGTACTGTAAAGAAAAATGTTTTAAAACTCCAGTGGGAGTGTATACACAGATTATATAAGGTAATCCGTAAATTGGGAATTTAATGAACACGTGCAAGGGACAAGCATTATGCAAAAGGCTATACTGGTAACGCAGGTATGAGTGAAATTAACAGAGCGGCTTTATAAATATACAATTAAAAGTTATATATTTTGTTTAATTGGTAGAATCGAAAAATAGCAATACAAATTAAGACAATACTTATAAATTACACCTAAGTTGCAGACCAGATACATAGATTTGTAATGCCCTTGTGAGAAAGGGTCAAACTGCGGAACCTTAAAAGGGTCAAGGGATAATACTTTTTTGCTAGGGGTACTACTTAATTGCTTATAAATTCAGAAATCCTTGAATACGTAGATCAGACAATAAAAAATGGAGATCAAGTGACGACGACACTCTGTCAGTTTGTGAAAAGTATTGTATATGAAAAGTCGGCTCCGCCCGATGTTAGCTTTCCTTTCTTGTTTTTTAATTATTGTTATTTTTGAGGTAGAGAAGTTTACATAACTAATCTAACCTAGTAGAAACATCACATTTTTTGGTCATGTTTGATTTTGGCTTAGCTTCGATTTGGCATGGAAGGGGGGAATCCCCCGATTTAAGGGGGAAGTAGTTAACAACCAACTTCCAGCTAAGGCTGAGCAGGCCAATTAATATTCCCTTTATTAATTTTAATCATTATACCCTAGCAGAGGGTATTGTTGTTTTGGTCAAAAGTGTGCAAAGCAGTGAAAGAAACATCTGATATGTAATTAGGATCACTTTCTGAGTTGATATGAGAATTTCCGTCTGTCCATCTGTTTTTACGCAAACTATGCGGCTTAAAACTTTGCAGTATATTGGTTGGAACGGCCGGAATCGGCCGACTATAATCTATAGCTGCCATATAACTAATTGATCGGAAATGGTATAACTTTGGTGTTTTTAGAGTTAAAGAGTTCAAATTTAACAAGAAAGCTATTTTCGGCGAAACATTACGACATGCCAAATTTCATAAGGATCGGCCGACTATATCTTAAAGCTGCCACTGCCATTATATTCTAACAGATTGATAGAAAATGCTATAACTTTGGTTTTTTTAAAGTAAGAGAGTTAGAATTTAGCATTATATATTTGGCAATACATTAAGACTCATCAAATTTTCGACTATATCCTATAGCTGCCATATTACTGAACAATCGGAAATTATGCAACTTGAGTCGTGCTTTTCAAGATTCGTTGGAACCGTTACAGGCAGCGATCGCATGACTTCTGCAAATGATGCATGGTCAGCGGTCATACATGAGCTTTTGTTAGTTCTTAAGTTTTCAGCTTCGATTTGTATACAATAAAACGAAGATCGCTAAAATAAACTCCGGCTCTGCCGTTTATATTTTTTATTTGACAAATTGGTTATTGTGCATCAAGGGCCATAGCAACGTAGCTAGTACCTCCCATCGTAAACTTCGTAAGAAGTCGAGGCGACCTCCCGACTCCCCAGAAGCTACTAGCCGTGGTAGTTACCCCGGCCACACCGTGACCGCACCGACAGCGTCCTGGCACCACATTTACTTAATAAGTTTTATTTTAGTTTAGCTCGACACCATCGAACTACCTAACTGAGCGGTCGTAAGCGAAAACTGAAACATAAAACAGCTAATAAAAAAAAAAAAGAAAAAAACTGGGGTAACCCGATATAAGCGAAAAGACGCTGAACCACAATTTACTAAGAGCAATAGGTAAGATTTTACAACAGTTGTGATGTGCTAAGCTAAAACTAATGCATTGTTTTAAATAAAAAAGTGCCACGCAATGAGCTCATCAAAAGAGCGAGCGTAGAAGTTCAGTAAACCAACGAAACGGCTTCTACTCTAACTTTTCAACCCGCGATACTGAAGTGGAAAATTCGGCGATTAAGAGCAACCCGAATCTACTGACCGCTAAAACCCAAACGGCACGGTCTTGCTCACCCGCTCTGCTCACTGTGACTCCCGCGTCATGGAGTTCGCAGTGTAAAACCCCCTCCAATATCGGAAACAAATTTCGCAACAACAACTAGCAGTGTTACAATTTCTGCAATCACAGCGACAACCACTGAAATGCAAAGAACCGCGACGTCAACGACTACAGCGAGAACAAAAACAACAACTTTGGAAAGTGCCAAAGCGGCCCCGGCCACACAGACTGGAATGGATCGCTACATCCAAATTAAGCGCAAGCTTAGCCCGCAGAGTAATCCGGCAGGCAATAAAACAAAAATTAACCGTGTCCTGAAGATCGATAAAGAACCAGACAGATCCACTTCTAACAGAGTTGCCCTACTGGCGGAGGTTGAGGAAAACCAACCAGCCCAAGACACCACAAAAAAACCCAAGCCCCCTCCAATCTATATTAGGGAGAAAAGCTCGAGTGCTCTGGTCAACAAAATTGAGTCGTTGATCGGGAACGGTGACAACTTTCATGTTGTTCCGCTTATCAAAGGGAACATCCATAAAACAAAGGTGGAAACCAAGACTGAAGAGCACTTCCGAATCGTGTGCAAATATCTAGACATTGAACAGAAAAACTTTTACACGTACCAGCTGAAAAGCAGTAAGGGCCTACAAGTAAGAGTAAAGGGAATCGAACCCGATGTTACCCCCGCGAAAATAAAAACCGCCCTTAAAGAAAAAGGCTTCGCCGCCAAGAATGCTATTAACGTTCTAAATAAAGATAAGAGCCACAACCCCTCTTCAAGGTCGACCTCGAGCCAGAAAGCAGGGCGCTGAAGAAGAACGAAGTCCACCCAATCTACAAGCTGCAATATCATTTGCATCGGATAATCACTGTTAAAGAGCCACATAAGCGTAACGGTCCAGTGCAACGCACTAATTGCCAAGAGTATGGACACACTAAGGTACTCCACACTTCGGGCTGTGTGTGTAGTCTGCGATGACGCAAAGCTGCGAGATCCTCATTCGGTCCACTAAACACCACCAATGGCTTTTCCTATGCCGACGATCTGGAAGGAAATTCCAAATCGGCCTATTTCTCAAAGCGCTCAACAGGCCCCAGAACAGCCACACAGCAAAACGGAAGCTATGATGCGTACCCTCCAACAAAGTATGATGGAACTTATGTCATTCATGCAAACGACCATGCAAAGACTTGTTCAAAACCAGAACATGGTGAAACAGCTGCTCGTAGCACAACAGTCTAAATAATCTATGCAGGCTCTACGAATATCAATGTGGAACGCCAATGGTGTCTCACGGCATAAACTAGAATTGTTACAACTCATGACCGAAAACCATATTAACGTTATGCTACTGGTGGATACGCATCTTACAAGCAAATATTACTTTCAAATAAGAGGCTACACAATCTACAGCACAGATCATCCAGATGGAAACGCCCCTGCGGAACTGGAGTTCTAATCAGAGAACGCATTAAACACCATTTTCACAAAGGATTTGCAGCAAACTTCTTGCAGGCCACATCGATACAAATTCAGTCAAACCACGGGATCCTTTCAATCGCTTCTCGTTTCTCAATCTCGGAAGGACTATTTATAGTCTTCTACAATTCACTTGGTGATCGTTTTATAGCCGCAGGAGACTACAACGCCAAACATACGCACTGGGGATTACGTCTAGTGAGTCGCAAAGGAAGGCAATTGTACTGGACTGGAAATAAACTGGACTACGTTTCCCCTGGCCAACATACTGGCCAACAGATTCACGCAAGCTCCAAGGCCTTATTGATTTTGAGTTGATAAAAAACATACCTCGCAATCTAATAGGTGCCAAAGCAGTCTCGGACTTATCATCAGACCACTAGCCTGTGCTTCTAGCGCTTCTTCAAAGCCCAGAAATAACTGAACACCCCTCCAAAAAGTACGTGAGTGCCCACATAGAACTCGCACCGGAGTTTAACATGAAATCGGACATCGAATACACTACGAGCGCCCTGGAAGAAGTACTCGTTGCGGAAGCTAAAATCTCTACTCCTCATTGGAAAAAAGTAGACCGAAACAAACACTTCAAATCTAATCAGCAAATCGAACAGTTCGTGCGAGAAAAGAGGCCCACGCGTCGTAATTGGCAAAAAAACAGATCACCAGCTTCAAAACAACGCCTTAAAGAAGCAACCCGATCACTCGACTAGGCTCTTTGCCATCAAGAAGAAAATGCACAGCTGAAGTACATCCAAAATCTCTGGCCTACAAGCACAAAGTACCTCCTGTGGACAGTCCACCCAAATCTTAGCAACCCAACTGAAACGACCACCCTGATAAGAAACTCTTCGGGATGCTGGGCTTGCAGTGACGAAGACCAAGCTGAAACATTCGCTACACATCTCCAAAGTGTCTTCCAGCCAAACCCAGCCTCAAATTCATTCCTCCTGCCAATAATTCTGCCAGAGTCCTCCCCTCAGACAGCCGCACCTTCATTTCGGCCGAACGAAATCGAAAAAATCATAAGAGGGCTAAAACCAAAAAAAGGCTCCCGGTGATGACCTGTTGACGACAAAGACGTTGATCGAACTTCTGCGCTGCGAACAAAATGCGCTATAGAGGTCGTCTCCAATGGGATCATTTATCTTGGCTATTTGCCAAAAAAGTGGAATGAATCCATCATTATAATGATACCGAAGCCTGGAAAAGACCACACAATTCTGTCTTCATACAGACCAATAAGCCTTCTATCTTGTTTGTCTAAATAGTTTGAAAAATGCTTGTTAACTCGCATAATACTACATCTGGAGGCTTGAAATATTATCCCGGCACACCAATTTGGCTTTCGAAGAAACCATGGAACCATCGAACTAGTGAACAGATTAACATCCGAAATACGCTCAGCCTTCGAACAGCGAGAATACTGCAGCGCTTTTCCTCGACGTATCTCAAGCTTTCGACCGAGCTTGGCTCATCGGACTCATGCACAAAATTAAAACGTATTTGCCAACATACACCCACAAGCTACTGGAATCATACCTCTACAATAGGGTATTCTCAGTGATATGCAACGCAGCTACTTCGGGCGACTACACCATCGAAGCTGGAGTTCCACAAGGAAGCGCACTCGGCCCGTGTTTATATGTTTTGTATACTGCGGATATTCCTACGAACGCACAACTAACAACGTCAACGTTTGCCGACGCTACCGCTATCCTTAGTCGCTCCAGATGCCAAACGCAAGCAACAACCCAACTGGCTAATCATTTTTTTTTTTTTTGTAATAGCAGGGTAATGTTTATTTAAAACTGTCCATTAGGGACAACCATTAAATTTTATCACGTAAACTTCACGTATAGATATTTTTAAATATTAATATGGTAGAAAAAAAAAAAATTAGAGTAGTAGGGGAGGTCCAGCGGGTGTGTCCTTTTAAGTCTTCTGGGTTGCTCGCTGCTGTCCAGCAGGGAGCTGGCCAACCGGTTCGGGTGATTATGAAGCCTCTGCATGTAACGTGCGCTGCTTCTTTGTATCTCGTCCTTGACCCAAGGGAAATTGAGAACCTCGTGGATGGTGCGATTGTCATGATAGACGTGGGCCCCAGTGGCGATTCGAAGGGCTCTATTTTCGAAAGCTTGCATAGTTCGGACATTTGTCTTGCTCGCAGTTCCCCAGAGCTGTATGCCGTACGTCCAGATAGGGCGTATTATTGCCTTGTAGATGAGGAGTTTAGTGGAAGTTCTCAGCTTCGATCTCCTACCCATAAGCCAGTAGAAGGATCGAAGTCTTTGAATAGCCTGTTTCCTCTTCTTAATCAGATGGGGCTTCCAAGTGAGCCTCCTGTCTAGGGTGAATCCCAGGTACCTGGGATTGTCTACCTGTGGGATTGGAGAGCCGTTAAGGTTAACTGGAGGGCAGTTGCCTTTGCAGAGAGAAAATGTGGAGGCAGTGGACTTCTCATTATTGACGGCAATGTTCCATCGCTTTTGCCAGTCGCTGAGCAAGTCAAGCTGCAATTGCATCGTATCGGCTGCCCCCAATGCGCTATCGGCGGTGGTAAGGAAGGCGGTGTCGTCTGCATAGGTTGCTGCGAGCAGGTCAGGCCTCTGAAGAACAGGGAGGTCGGCTGTGTAAGCATTGTACATCAACGGGCCAAGAACGCTGCCTTGGGGTACACCAGCGTGAGCTTCTTTAATACCGGAGATGGCCTCGCCACATCTAACAGCAAATTTACGGTCTTCCAAGAACGACTTTAGGAACTGAAAGTATGGTCGGGGTAGGCCAGTCTTTAATTTATATAGAAGACCGGGATGCCAGACTCGGTCAAACGCCTGCTTCACGTCCAGCATGACGGCCATGCAGTACTTCTTGGTTTCAAACGCGTCCAGGATGCACTGCACTACCCGATGGCACTGCTCTGGCGTACCGTGTCGCCGCCTGAAGCCAAACTGGTGGTCAGGGATCAGTCCAGCCTCGTCAAATACTGGCAGTGCTCTGCTTAAAAACACTCGTTCAAGTATTTTGGAGAGCATTGGTAACAAACTTATTGGTCGGTAGGACGAAAGGTTTGCTTCGGGTTTCCCGGGCTTAGGTATCATAGTTACCTGGGCACGTTTCCATGTGGACGGAAAGTACCCTATCTCCAAGCATCTATTATAGATCCTCGTAATTAGCTGAATGCTTGGAGGTGGTAACATTTTTAATGCAATTGCATTGATACCATCATCGCCCGGGGCCTTGTTGTTGCTCATGATGGTTATGAGCACAGCTGTTTCCTCCTCAGTCACTGGTGGTATTGGATCGGCGTCCCTGGAAGGCTCGGCTAGCAGACGGGCAGTTTCAGCATCCTCCGGTGAGCTGCGATCGAAAGGCGTAAAGACACCTTCGAGGTGTTCGGCGAAAGCGTTGGCCCTGTCCATCTCCGATCTGCACCAGCTGCCGTCGGTTCTTTGTACAGGTGGGATCCTTCTCAGCGGCTGTCTGATAGATTTGGTGACTCGCCATAAGTTATGTTGAGGGTCGCCTGGCTCAAGTTGTTCGACGAACCCGTCAAAGGCCTGCTTCCTTAGTCTTGCCAGAGTTTCTGTCAGACATTTGGTCGCTCTATTGAAGGCGGTTTTGTCCAAAGGATTCCTCGAGAGCATCCACACTCTTCGGAGTCGTCGCTTTTCAAGTTTGAGTTCTTCGACTTCTGGGCTCCAAAAATGGATGTCCCTGTCAGTGGCTCTTGGGCGGTTGGAGGGCCTTGGTGCTGCTTCAGAAGCTGCCGCCTGAATATGGGCTGTTAACTCTTCTACAACGGTGTCGATGTCAACCGGGGAGTCAAGTGTCGGGCTGGGGTCGGTAACGTTGTTCAGGTAAGATTGGTACTTGTCAACGTCTGTTGTCTTGTAGATCAGCTTTTTGCGGGCTGACCTGAGCAAGGCTGGGGTGAAAAGTGACACGGCAAAGGCGCTGTGATCCGAGAAGAGGTCTTCTACTTCTCTCGCTTGAATTCCGTCAGAATCCAGTCCTCCGGAGATGGCGAAGTCTATCACATCAGGGATTTTGTGGGGATCCGTAGGCCAGTATGTGGGTGCACCGGTTGCGTGACAGCTCAAGATTCGGGACTGAATCTGCCTGTATAGGGCCGAGCCCTTTGGGTTCGTAATCCTGGAGCCCCACCAGGGGTGTTTAGCATTAAAGTCCCCTCCGATTATGAACTTGGGGCCGAGGCAATCCAGTTGCAAGCCGAATTCCTGTTCGTGGATGTTGTGCCTGGGGGGGCAATATGCTGCGGCGATTGTTATGTCACCGTTGGTAGTGGAGATTTTAATTTGGGCACATTGCACCCAGTCTTCGCACATGGCTGGAAGTGCCTCATACTTGATGCAGCTGCGAATAAGGATAGCCGCGCCCCCGCGACCTCTACCGTTCGGGTGGTTAGCGGCAATGAGGTCGTATCCTCTAATAGTCAAGTATGATCTGTTGGTAAAATGCGTTTCTGATATGAGGAGAACGTCTGCTTGGAGGGTCTTGCAATATAGCTCGACCTCTGGCCTTCTTTTTACCAGGCCGTTAGCATTCCATATGGTTATATTTAATTGCGTATGCATAAGGATTTGCAAACGGTGGCCATCATTTGGGCTATTTGGCTCAAGACCTTCTCCATCATGCGCTCAAACATAGATTCCATCCTAGCCGTTAGTGCGTCCATTGGATTACTTGGAAGACTGGGATCGGGATTGGGGTTGGAGTCAAACTGTGGTGCTCCGTTTTTGACTGCGCTTGCATAGCTGATGTTAGGGTTAATTTTGCTGAATTGAGGTTGCTGGCGTCTTGGGGCAGTCTGCTTGGGGGCGAACGTGCTCTTTGCCTTTTTGTAGGCTGGACAGCCCTTGTAAGAGGCCGCGTGTGATCCGTCGCAGTGGAGGCAGACTGCTGGTTCACTGGCGATTTTGGTGCATTCGGACGATTTGTGCCTATCTCCACACTTTACGCATCTGTACTCCAGATGGCAGTACCGTTTCGTGTGACCGAAGCCCTGGCAGCGATGGCATTGGGGCACATCGTCGAATTTTTTTGGTGGCTCAACCGTAACCACAGTGCTGCATAGCCGCTTGACTTGAAAGGCCTCCTTGTTGTTTTTGGCTGGCTCGAGGTTAATAAAGAAAATGTTTAGTGGCTTTTTTGTACCTTTTTGCATAGGATTGTGTATATCCCTGACTTTGTGTCCATGGCTGCTGAAAACCACCTTAATATCCTCCGGGTCGGTGGAGAAGTGGAGGCCTTTAACGACGATCCGATAAGCGCGCTCGTCTCGGGGCTGGAATGTGTGGTATCGATGGTTATTTTCGCTCAGGAACTTTTTCAGAGTTGAGTAAGTATCCTTGTCTGGAGTCATGACGCGAATTGTGTTGTTAGTGCTTGCTTTGTAGGTCACTTCAACATCCCCGCCTAAGAGGTGGGAAATGTCTTTGGAAAGGCCCTTGATGCTGGATAAGTCCGGGATAAAAATTGGGGGCGGTTTGATGATTTTCGCCGTTTTTACCGCAGATTGCTTGGTCTTCTTATCATCTTTTTTCTTCATAACGTCAACCTCCATGTCGCTGACACGATCTTCATCGTCTAAATCAGATAGAATTGCATAATAATTTTTTTCAATATTAGCTTTAAGTGCAGCTCTGGCTGCTTCGCTGGTGGTAGGTTCGTCTTCCATAATGGGTTTTTTAGCAGACTTTCGCTTCATTTCTCCATGCTCGGAGTCGCTGGAATCGTCATCTTGAAAATTAGAATAGGCTTTCTTTTTCGAAGGCGGCTTGATTTTGATGGAACTGGGAGGGTTTTGCCAGCCCATTAAGTTGGTTTTGCCCGAGAATGGCCGCAAGATTAAGTAAATAAGAGTGGTTTTATATGTTTTTGGTGGTTGGAAAAAAAAATTTTAAATTTTTCTTTTTATTTTTTTAACAAACAATAAAACGATGCTTTCGGTTCAAAGCCTACCTCTCAGATAATTTAAAACATGGAGAGATACACAATCCAACAACGTGTTAAAGTTATCCAGACTTATTATGCTAATGGGCGTTCAAATCAAAATGCATATCGTGCACTTCGTATTTTTTTTGGTCAATTTGATCGTTCAAATGTGCGTACAATCGCAAAAATCGTGGAAAAATTCGAGCGAACCGGGTCTGTAGAAGATGTGAGAACACCAGTGCATGCTCGTACAGCTCGGTTTATAGGCTGGCGGCATCATCGGGCCGTAGTTTTTCAAAATGAGGCCGGTCAGGCAGTGACTGTGAATGGTGTTCGGTATCGTGAGATGATAACGTACTTTTTATGGCCCGAATCGGAAGATATGGATGTGGACGATATGTGGTAATCATTTAAAGGAACAAAAGTGTAAACATATAAGGTTTACTTTTAATAGACAAACATGCCCTCCGCTTTCACTAAACGGTATGCAGATCCCTCAAGCTAACGAAGTAACGTACCTTGGAGTCCACCTTGATAGATGACTTACCTGGCGTAAACACATCGACTAAAAGTGCCTGGACTAAAAGTTACTACTCTACAATTCAGTCCTAAGGCCAATCTGGACGTATGGCTCCCAGCTGTGGGAAAACGCGAGCAGCAACAACATAGACATTATACAGTACGCACAATCAAAAATATTGAGAACTATCACTGAGGCACCTTGGTATGTTCGCAACGAAAACATCCACCGGGATCTTTATTTCTTTGCCATTGTAGTACGACATATGCATAGAACGACACTTTACAATGGTCTCTACTCTATAACATCGGCCAACAAGCTTAACGCTGGATGAAAATGCAGATGAACTTTCTTCCAACTATCTCTTGCGGAGAAATATTTAAAGGAATTAAAACCTATGCGTATGTTTGCCTTTGCTATCCAGATCCCGGATTTTGATTAATTTTATTAATTTGGAGCAGCCGTTCTTGCCGCTCCAAGCTCCGAAGAGGTTCTTCTCCTATACAATATTTTTAGGCAGCGGAGAGATGGTTATAAATTCTTAAGTATATAGCTATGATCGCTAAAGCTGAGGTTTATGCACATATAAGTGGCTGGCTCGTATTACATATATGCTGCATATGTAGTTTCGGCGAGCGGCTAAGGCACAGCGAGCGTTTGGAAATTCGGTCACTTAAGGTTTATGATCCAGGCTTCAAATTACATAAACACTTGGACAAAGTGATACAGTGTGTACCCCTTAAGTACTCTTGGTACAGTGGGTGGTCGATATATGTATTTCTGTAAGTGTGCATAGTACAATAGACGAAGAGTTAAGAGCTGTACAAAATTTAAAGCGGAACGTAGAGAAGGCGAAAAAGAAAGCGAACATCAACCAATTCGACTGCCCCAGTTAGTTAATGATGAACAACAAACAAAGACAACATGATTCACATTTGATGTATAATGTTGTTTGTAAAAATATTTTTACAAATATTTTGGTAAAGGGTAAAGAAAAAAACAGACTGATTTCTACTATCTATTACTCTGTGACTTGGCGAGAAAACAAACTTCCTGGTGCTACGAATTCAGTAAAGGTTTTGTTATGTGTTCCTACTGGAAAAGCTTTTTTTTTAATCAAACAGGCTTCAGGTCCCGTGAGACCTTTAAGCAATGGTTGTTTAAATAAAATTCATTGCAAGTTGATTGATCTCCAATTGATTTTAATTAATGAATTTTCTATGGTTGTTTCTAAAATGGTTTTGTTGTAGCGGGGCGTTGCCGCCGCAAAAGATTCCAGAAGTAAGGATGAAATAAGAAGTTCGGGGGCGTCTTCATGCAGCCCGGCTGCATGATCCGCGGGTACATATCCGCGCCCAAGACGACGGCGATCGTCGCTGGCAGATGGAATCGCTCATCCGCCAATGTCACGCCTCGGAAGTGGGCACGCACCGCCTCGCTCAGCTCTTAGGACGGCGTATGAACGCGCACGTAAGGCTCAATCTTAAAGATGACCTCCAGCCGAACGCGCTCATCGGTCTTTGACCCCACGGTGGCTGAACACACTTGTTCGTCCCCCACGCTGGTAATGGGCAGCCGGAAGCACGCCGCAAGCGAGGCGTCGATGCAGCTCGAGGGCGTGCACGGGTCCATGAGGGCCCCTATGTCGAAGATCCGGGTCCCGGTGTCTATGCGCACTAGTGCAATCGGCAGCACGTTGATGCTGTTCCGCTGCAGCAGTGACGAGAGAGTGGGCGCAGCGACCGCGTCCTGCGGGGGCCCTCGACGAAAGACGGAACATTGCCTAGGTGCGGATGACGCGGGCAGATGAGCGGTGGACGGAAACCGATGAGTGGCGGACGAAAGCCGTGGAGGAAGCAATGAAGGAACAAATAACTATATCAGAATCGGAGTGAATGATTGCTCGGAACTACGGGCAGAGCTACGAGACAGCACAATGGACAGGAACATTGGATCGGAAGAAATGCTTAATTATTGTGGGTAGGCGGACGCTTCCGAAGGAAGAAGCACGGCCTTAGAAACGGGCCGCTTGATGAGCCCTTGCGCGGTGCGGATGTCGATCACGCGGACATGGCCATCGGATCCTGGATACACCGCGTCAACCCTGCCTAATCGCCACTCATTGGACGGAAGGTTGTCCTCCTTGATGACGACCATATCCCCAACGCAGAGATCCCTCGTAGGAGCTCGCCACTTTCTCCTCTTATGGAGCTCCTTGAGGTACTCTTCCTTCCATCGCAGCCAAAATTGCTGCTGAAGAAGAAGTGGGCCTCCCACAAGAAAGTGCCCGGGTGTAAGAGCCAACAGATCAGCAGGGTCTTCGGACATTGGCGCGAGTGGCCGCGAATTCAGGCACGCCTCGATCTTCGCCAGGAGAGTTGCCAGCTCCTCAAAGGTGTATTTCCGCGTGGCGGTGGACTTGTAGAACAAGGTCTTGAGGCTCTTGACGCCTGTTTCCCACAGGCCCCCCATGTGGGGAGCTCCCGGAGGAATGAAATGCCAGAGAAGCTGCTGGTGACTGTAGGCACCGGTCACAGCCCCTTTTAAGTTCTGGAGAAAATCGCGGGATAGTAGAGAAGCTGCCCCACAATGGTCTTCCTGTTATCGGACTGCACTTGACGGGGGCATCCTCTCCAGGATACGAACTGTGCGAAAGACGCCAGAAATTGCTGGGTCGTAAGGTCCGACGTAGGCTCTAAATGGATGGCCTTAGTGGAGAAGCACACAAACACCAACACATAACCCTTTGTGATGAGACAGGCCCTTCCCGTATAGTTTTTCATCTCGAAAGGATCGGCATAGTCCACACCGGTGTACGTGAATGGGCATGGGAAGGACGTTCGTTCCTTAAGAAGCTATCCCATGAGTTGCGTATGCAACTTCTTCTTGTGGATGACACATACCTTACAAGAAAGAAGACGGACTTGACCAAATTCCTCACCCTTGGGATCCAGAATTTGGCCCGGATCAGACGGATTATAAGCTGATTTCCACCGTGCAGCGTGATGCGATGCGTAAATTGAACCAGGAGTCGAGACAGATGGCAGTCGTACGGAAGGATAATAGGGTGCCGTTCGTCATATTGGAAAAGCTCAGAGGACGTGACCCGGCCGCAGGCTCTCATAAGGCCTTGCGAATCCACAAAGGGGTTCAGATTTTGAATCGGACTGGATGCCGATATTGGACGCTTTTCGCTTAAGCAGCCCATCTCAGAGACGAAGTGTCTGCGCTGAGTGACGGAAACTAGAAGACGTTCAGCCGACGTAACCTCATTAGCTGTCAGGTGCTCTTCGAACGAGGATCGAATCTTCCGCGCGTGGTGGATGAAGCGACTAACATAGGCAAGGACTCGTAATGCCTTGTCGAGTGTAAAAAAACGTTCAAGAAGATCTTCGGGGGGCGCCTTCGCGACATGGATCTTGACTGCTCGCTTCTCGAGTTCAGTCACGGGGGCATCATTGCCTTGAGGCCTTTGCAGCCAGTCAGGACCGTGCCACCACAACTGGTTATCTGCAAGATCTTGGAGAGCTACGCCCCGGCTAGCGAGATCCGCAGGGTTCTGCTCGGAGCGCACATGTGCCCATTTCTGCACTTTCGGGCATTGGTGCGAGCGGCCGCAAATTCAGACACGCCTCGATCTTTGCCAGTAGAGTAGCCAGCTCCGCAAAGGTGTATTTCCGCGTGGCGGTGGACTTGTAGAACAAGGTCTTGAAGCTCTTGACGCCTGTGGGGAGCTCCCGGAGGAATGAAATGCCAGAGAAGCTGCTGGTGACTATAGGCACCGGTCACAGCCCCTTTTCGGCTCTGGGCTCGAGAGAAAATCGAGAGATAGTTGGGCACCATGTCCTGCATGAACATTTTCGCCCGAACAATGAAAGGAGCGAGCCAACTTGCTGGATCGAACAATTTCGCAGTTTGGGAGAAGACTTAACGCTTCATGAAAGACAAGCTGGAAGTCAATTCTGTTGGGACAAAAAAAAAACTCATCAGTCGTCGCTTTCCACCGCACGCCGACTGTCTCGGCCGTGCTCTCTGCATCGATGTCGAGGAAATCAGCACGAATGTCGGTCAGGATTGCCTTGCGATTCGACGTCCATTTCCTAAGTGGGAACCCTGCCGACTCTAGGGCCCCTTTCAGCTCCAGAATCGCAGCTTGGGCTTCAGTTTTGGAGTCTGCCCCAGCGAGAACGTCATCAACGTATATAAAATGCCGGATAATTTGGCTTGCCTGCGGATACTTCGACTCTTCGTCATCAGCGAGCTGTTGCAGGACACGGATCGCCAGAAACGGAGCACAACTGACACCGAAGGAGACCGTTTTCAACTCGTAATCGCGGATATCCCCATCAGGATTGCGAAACAAAATACGTTGGAGCGGAGTATGCTTGGGATCTACCCAAATTTGCCAATACATCTTCTCAATGTCGGCGTTGAAGACAAACCTAAAGTATCGCCACTTTAGGATTTGAATTGTCAGGTCAGATTGTAAGACCGGGCCCGCGTAAAGAATGTCGTTCAGACTGGTCCCGTTTGTGGACGGGCTTAAAGCATTGAAGACAGCCCGCACCTTGGTGGTCGTGCTTTCGGGCTTGAAGACGGCATAATGTGGAAGATAGTAGGTAGCGGAACTGCTCGCGGGAGAGACCTCGGACATGTGCCCATTTCTGCACGTCGGTGAACCAGGTAATCTTGGTCACCCGGTTGGCCACGAACGTTTTCCACTGGCACGCTGGCTTCTGCAGCCACGCGAGGACAATAGTCGGGTGCATCCAACAGTATAGGGCAGACGCTGCCCCTGGCATCTTTGGCAGAACGGCGGTGGCCATCTCGGACAACAACAAGGCACCGCATAGCTCTAGCCGAGGGAGCGACACCGTTTTAACTGGGGCCACTCGAGTCTTTGCAGTCAGCAAGGTCACTATTACCCAACCTCGTGGACCCAGCTTCGACACAAACGCAAATTGTTGCACCGTACGCCTTCTGTGAAGCGTCGCAGAACCCGTGGTGTTCGACTTTTAGGTGTGGTCGGAACGTGACCCACCAAGGAACACGAATCTGATCGAGCACCGAGTAATTCTTTAAGAAGTCAACCCATCGCTGACAGAAATCTTGAGGGAGGGCGTCGTCCCACCCTAGATCCAGAAGCCAAATGCCTTGCATGAACATTTTCACCCGAAGTTAATTTAGTAAATCCAGTGGATGCTTCCTCTTGAGTCTTCTGATGGTGGTGCTGCTGTCCAGCAAATTGGTGGCACATGTGCTTGGATGTCGTGTTAGTCTATCCTTGTATTTAGCGGTGAAACTTCTAACTTCAGCGCTGACTGTAGGGATGCCCAGTTGAGCATGAATAGTCAAATTGTCATGATAAGGATGAGCCCCAAGCGTGTCAAGCTTGCCGAAGCTAGGAAAGCTGTGTCGTCTGCATATGTTGTGGCTAACAAACCTACTTCATCTATAACAGGCATATCTGCTGTGTATAGTGTGTAGAGAAATGGACCAAGGACACTACCCTGCGGTACACCTGCCTTAATGGGCCTATAAACTGAACTTGCGTCTCCAAATCTAACCCTAAATGACCTGTCATTCAGGTATGACTTGAGGAAGGCGTAATGCTCATGGGGTACGCTCCTTTTTATTTTCATTAGTAGTCCTGGATGCCAGACCCTGTCAAATGCCTGCTTGACGTCAAGGAAAACTGCGCAACAATATTTCTTCTCCTCCAGGCTGTTTAGAATATTTTGTACAATCCTCTGGCATTGCTCCGGGGTGGCGTGACAACGCCTGAAACCAAATTGATGTATATGTATATGTATACCTAATGGGGGGAGAAGTTTAATGGCAAGTGCTTCAAGGCCATCCGCACCCGGGGATTTTTTGGTGTTGAGGCCAGCGACCTCCTCTTGAACTTTCTCTTCCGAGACTGGCTCCAATTGATAGAAATCCGTGCAGGGTAGAGACAGGAACCTCTCAGTCTCAGCTTGGTCCACCTCCGAGCATCTATTGAATGGAGTGAAGGCGTCCCCCAAATGAGCAGCAAATGCGTCCGGCCTCTCCTGATTGGAGTGGCACCACTCACCGTCGGGTTTCCTAACCTGAGCCAACCTTTTCTTTGGACGCTTGATGTGACTTGTCAGTTGCCACAAGTTGTGCTCGGGGTCGCCGGACTCAACCTGACGTAGGTATTCTTCAAAAGCACAAGTCCGCAACCTCTGGAGCACCTTCGTGAGTCTTTTGGTCGCACGATTGAGAGCTGTTTTGTCACTGGGATACCTAGTTCGGAACCAGATTCTTCTAAGCCGTCAGTTTTCATTGAGCAGTAGAGCTACCTCTGGAGACCACCAAAGGTGCCTTTGAAGGATTTTGTTATTGCATGGAGCCCTTGGTGTTGCAACTAAGGCAGCATTGTGCATCTCCTGAGTGAAGTTGACCACGGCATTGTCAATATCAAATCCTGTGTTGAGGTCCGGCTGAGTATTGCCTAGGGCCTTATACAGCCACCCTGTGTAGGTTTCGATGTTGGTACGTGATTTTATCATCCGGGAACTGATGACCTTCTTCTCAACAGGGGTATTAATGTGGAGCTCCACCGCGCTGTGATCAGAAAAGATATCTGCATTTCACCAGCAGGCAATGGTGTCCGAATGAATTCCGTGGGATACAGCAAAGTCCAGTAGGTGCGGCCGTTTTTGGGGGTCAGTACACTCAAAATAAAATTTACCCTTAAATTTAGAAATTCGCCATAAAACTTAATTTTTCTGAAAACAAGAAAAATTTCTTAAATTAAAGAAGTTTTTCTCAAATATAGAAATAGTCGCCATAAACTGAAATCGCCCTAAAATCAAGAAAATTTTTCTACATTTAAGGCAAATTATGACTTATTTTCAGGAAATATTTTCTTAATAATAGAAAGGCTTACCATAAAAGATACTAACCCTAAAAAATAGAAAACTGTTTCTACAATATAGAAATCCCTTTCTTAAAAAGATACTAGCCCTACAAAATAGAAAACTGTTTCTACAATAAAGAAATTCCTTTCTAAAAAAGATACTAACCCTACAAAATAGAAAACTGTTTCTACAATATAGAAATTCCTTTCTAAAAATGCACAATGTTACCCTTTAATTTAGGTAACCCTCGAAAATAGAAATATTTTGTTTAATATAGAATTTATTTATATTTTATCTCTGTCCGTGGTCGGCACCCTATACATTGATATGATTTTAACGCATTAGTATTAGTATAGCAGAAAGCAGAAAGTAGGCTCTGAGCATGACGCGTCATGACGTTTCACACACTTATACTGTGTGTGTGGCAGAGCACGGGCAGATAAATGCAGACTGATCTATATTTTATTTTATGTATAAAGTTTTAACATGTTAAATACAAAAAATCATGTTAAGAAATAATGTACCGATATTTGAACTATCAAATATCACATAAATAACGGAGTCTTCCATCTCTAAGATGTTGACATTACAATTTTATTAAAAAGTTTATTTAAAAAGTGCTAATGGATTCCTTGCTGAAAAGATAAACTGAGAAGCCTTTTCATTTTTTTCGCTGGTAAGTTACTAAAAACGTTTCTAATTTAATAAGTAATTTAATTTAATTACTAATTTAATTAATCTAGAGCTAATTTTGGAAAGACATGATAGATCTTAACATCGGAAAAAAAGCCAGAAGGTCTGCTGTATATGGCAAAATATATAATTTGAAGGCTAAAAAGAGAAAAAGTTATCAACTGGTAAATTACGCCCCTCTTCAAGGGTTGAAAATAATTTTCCAAATACATTTTCAGGTAATATTGCTGATGTTCAATAGTGAAAAGGTGAAGCTTAGCCTTGTGAAGAGGTTAACGCAAAATTTGATCTTGCTTTTGAGTGGCGCAAAAGTTTCTTTTTCTAGGACGATACAAGTGTAGCTACATTTAGCTTATGGAGGAATTGCCCATTCTTAAGCCGAATTGTGAACACAAATTGGTAATATTTTTTATTCATTAATTTTGTTTTATTTAATGCATTTATTGAATAAATTCTTAGATTGTGGCAATTTTTTCTCTCATTTCTTTAAAAGGAAGTCCAGAGTTTTATCTTGCTAAAAACATTCCCTCTACAAAGCGAAGGTAAAAATTTCGCTACCCTAAAACACTCTACACTATTGATATATTTATATCGCAATATTAATTGACGTGATTTTCCACAGATAAAGAGGACGCACATGATTTACGCTATTCTAATCCCCACCAAATGGGGAAAACGTGGTGCTACTGGAAATTTAAAAGTCAAGTAGACAATTGAAGATTCGAGGGTCAAATTTATTATATACCATAAATAAAGTCTTATGTGAAAGTAAGAACTGAAGAGAGCTATCAAATGAAACAAATGTAAATGTAAAAAAAAATAATGTACAAATATGTAAATGTAAGATGTAATGTGTAATGTAAAATGTAGAAATAAAATTTCTAGAATTTAGTAAAGGTCACATTAAATTTAAGAAATATTTGTATATATTGTAGAACGGGTTTTCTTAATTTTAGGGCGCCTTGCCCTGGGGCTTAGAAAAAATCGCCATGAAATCAAGAAATTTTTTCCTTAGTTTTAGAAAAGTAATTTCTAAAACCTAGAAAAACAAACCCTAAATTTAAGAAATTTTTTTCTATTTTTTAGAAATTTTTTTCTCATTTTTAGGGCAATTGCCCTAGGTTTTAGAAAGGAAACGCCATTAATTTTAGAAAAATTTACCCTAAATTTTATGGTGCGGTGCCGTTGAAGACAAATATAGGGCGAATTTCTCAATCTTAGGGTTAATTTTATTTTGAGTGTAGGTCAGTACGTAGGCTCTCCGGTTGAATGGCAGTTGAAGGCTCTACGCTGAATACACCTGAATAGCGTAGATCCTTTAGGGTTAGTCACCCTCGAGCCACACCATGGGTGCTTGGCATTGAAATCACCTGCAAGTATGAATTTGTCGCCCATGTCATTCAGCAGTAAATTAAATTGGTTATCGGACACTCTCTGTCTAGGAGGAATATAAGCGGAACCGATCATAATTTTCCCCCCAGGGGTGGAGACATTGATTTTGGCGCACTGGATCCATTCTTCTTTGATTCTTGCCATCTCGCTGTAGTCAATGCTAGATTTCATTATAATTGCCGCTCCTCCGTACTAGTGATGCTGAAAACATCGATGTATCGAACATCGATGTTTTTCTAAGCGATGTTTTCCGAGGTTTTTCGATGTTTTTTTATACCGATGTTAGCCGATGCATCGATGTTTCTCGAAACATCGGTCTCTAATTCCAACACTTCCTATATAGTGTCCAGTTTAATCATTAAATAATTTTATGGTTTATTTGATTTAAACTTGAATGATTCGTAAAAAAACTTAACAAATATATTAGAAATGCCAAAGTAAGTATAGTTATTAGTTTTAAATGGATATATATATATATCAATTACAAATTCCAGAGTAACGTCAAGGACCAGCTTTTGACGAAATATTGAAATTAATAATATTATTATTAATAAAAATAATAATTAATTATTTTTATTAATAATATTATTTAATTAGAAAATATTATTTTTCTAATTTAAATGACTAAGACAAAATGAAGACTGCTATGAAAGTATTATTATAATTTATGTTTTTGCCTATTTATAATCTCCATCTAAATCAAAAGACTTTTTATTTTATTATTATTTTTTAAGTTTTTGCCTATTTATAGTCTCCATCTAAATCAAAAACTGCTATGAAAGCATTATTATTTTTTAAGGTTTTGTGCCTATTTATAATCTTCCATATATTGAAAACTGCAATGGATGCGTTGTTATAATTTTTTTAAGTTTTGTGCTTTAAATATCTAAAAAATAAAGAAATATAATCACCAACTGTTTGTTTGAAGTTTTACTCATAAACAAACTAGTAGTACAAATCTTTTTGTAATTTATTTCAAAATTCATCGAACCTCGATGTTTTGTTTAGCGATGATTTCCGAGGTTTTTCGATGTTTTTTTTATACCGATGTTAAGTGATGCATCGATGGTTTTTTGAAAACATCGACGGACATCGACATCGAGGTTTTCCGTCGAACTTGCATCACTACTCCGTACCCTCTGCCACTGGGATGATTAGCATGAATAATATCGTAGCCGTGTTAAGTCAGGAAGGATTTGTGTGTAAAGTGTGTTTCTGAAATTAACAAAATGTCGATGCAGCGGGTGTGGGTGAAATGCTCCACTTCTAGCCTTTTATTAACTAGGTCGTTAGCGTTCCAGAAGGCTACATGCAGTCCTACTTGTTGCATATCTGAGTAAGGATGGCGCTCATCTTTGTTGTCAAACGTTCTAACATCTTATCCAAAACTCTCTCCAGGAGGCTTTCCACTCTCGACGTAAAGGCTGCCAACTGGTCGGCTTGTGGCATCTCGGGTGCTGTCGCTTGTTGCTTTTGTGAACGGGCTCCTCCCCTGGCTATATCAGCATAGCTCCTTGATAAGGTGTCCACAAGGTGTTGGATAGTGTTGAACGGGTGGGAAAGCTAAACGACGTGGTTGAGCTGGACGTGGATCTTTAGAGGCCATGCTGGCCTTGGCTTTCTTATATGCTAGGCATGATGTAGGAGGCAGGATGGGGTCCATGGCAGTGCACGCATTTTGCCGCCTCTTTTCGATTTTTCCTACACTCGCTTGTGCTGTGTTGTTCACCACATTTGACACAACGATGCTGCAATTTACAGTATCGCTGGCTATGACCAAATCCTTGGCAGCGATAGCACTGCGGCACGTCATGGAATTTGAGTGGGGGTTACACCTTAACCACAGAGTGGCAGATTCTATTCACGCTAAAGATCTCTTTGTTGTTGCTAAACGGCTCTAGATTAAGAAAAACAAGAAAGGAAAGCTAAGTTCGGGCGGAGCCGAAGTTTATATACCCTTGCAGGTAAAACCGGATTTATATCGCAAACATCGGATATAGTTGGCCGATCCTTATGGGAATATGAATATATAATCCAATTTATTAAAATACAAAATCTAAAAAAAGTCCCAAACTTCTATCTTCAAACTTACCAAAGTTGGTATTTCTACCAAAAACCATTTCCGATCGTTCAGTTATATGGCAGCTATAAGATATAGTCGGCCGATCGTTGTGAAATTTGGTCAATTTCGGATCAACTGACCAAAAATATAATCTGTACCAAGTTCCAGCTTTCTATCTTCAAAAACACGAATGTTAGGTCATTTCCGATCGTTCAGTTATATGGCAGCTATAGAATATAGTCGGCCGATCCTTACGAAATTTGGCATGTCTTATTATTTTGCGCTCATGCTCATTAAAAATAGCGCTCATGTAAAATTTGAACTCTCTAACTGTAAAAACACCGAAGTTATACCATTTCCGATCAATCAGTTATATGGCAGCGATAGGATATAGTCGGCCGATTCCGGTCGTTCCAGCTTATATACTGCATGCAAAAGAAAGAAGGGTGTGTGCAAAGTTTCAAGTCGATAGCTTTAAAACTGAGAGACTAGTTTGCGTAGAAACTGACAGACGGACAGACAGACGGTCAGACGGACACGCTCATATCAACTCAGGAAGTGATCCTGATCAAGAATATATATACTTTATAGGGTCGGAGATGTCTCCTTCACTGCGTTGCACACTTTTGTTTAAAATTATAATACCCTCTGCAAGGGTATAAATATAGGTAGTGGATTCTTGGTGATGTGCCCTATGGCATTGTGCACATCACGGACTGCATGTCCTTGACGCCAAAAGTCCTCCTTAATCTCGTCTTTATTGGTGGTGTGGTGGAGTCCCTTTACTACAATTCTGTAGGCTCTATCTTCCTTGGGCTGGAATGTGAAATATCTTTTCCCGGCGCTATCAAGCTGGGATTTGAGGGCAGAGTACGACTCCTTATCCGGTATCATAATCCTCACCTGATTATCTCTGGCGGCTTTGTAGGAGAAGTCCTTCTTTCTGCCAACGATGTCCTCGATGCACGAAATTAGAGAAGCAATGTTAGAGACATCTGTGATAAAAATCGGTGGTGGCTTGATTTCCTTCTTCTTGGGGGACTTAGAAGTCATAAGTACCTCTTCATCATCGGCCGCTTCCATGCCGTTGTCTAAAAATTCATCTTCAAGATCAGATAGAACACCTGTAAATTGATTTGTATTTTATTGAATTTATTTATTTGTTAGTGTTAGTCTGTAAATTTACTCTTAGATAGCTTAGGGCGGAGCGGGAGCGAAAGCTCAAATTCGCTCTTGTGCGAATTCGCCCCGCTTCGCCGCAATAGATAAGTTAGGCTTAAGATTAGAGAAAATACAATCGAATTTATAACGTTGATGAGGCTCGACCATTTCTTTCGTTTTCGTTTTCGCATATTTTTAAATATTTTGCAGCCACCCTTTTTTTTATTATTTTGAAGTGTGAGATAAATTAATCACGTTAAACATTTTGGCGCCCCCGGGTGGACAATAGTGAAAATATTAAAAAAAAAAAATAACAATACACAAAGTGGCAGTGACACTGTGTTATTACACACAAAAAAAAAACTACAATTAAAGAGCTGCTCGCAACGCGTCCGTGAAGTGGAAAAAAAAAAAATTCACCGCGTCGTGAAACCCTCAAGCCTCCAGGATCATCACCGCAGGATCATCGCCACTCATCGAAAACCATCTATTTCCATGCATCGACTGTAAAAGGAAAGTGGCAGCGGGATTAAAGGATCCCAAGGCGGAAACCCAGGTATTTGTGCAAAAAATTGAAAGTTGAGAAGAGACAAATTAAATTTTCGTCTTGTGCTGAAATATTGCACCCTCCTTTCAATTCTTGGCGCATACGTACTTGAAATTAGTAGAGCTTAAAAATTTGAGTAGTTTAGTTAAATTATTAACAAACTGTCTGTGGCTAAAATTGACAAACACATAAATACATATCCACATCACATATGTATGTATGTATATGCATTAGTTTGGCGCATTTTATTTTACCTGAACGCCAAGTGACGCGCTACCCTATAATTGTGGGGTATACACCTTTTTCGGTGTCATTGGCAACATACTATTTTTTTTGGATACTCAGTGCCTCGACTACTATCAACATTATTCGACTATCAATTAATTCATTAATTATTTCATCTTTTTCGCCATATTAATTAATTACTAGATATTAAATTAAATATCTTTTTTCGTTCGTTTTCGTTTTTTGAATTCAATTTATTAATTAAATAATTAAAATAAAACATTTTTTATATTAGTCAAAAATTTTTATTTTTACTAATTAACAAATAAATTTAAAAAAAATTTTATTTAAAAATAAAAAAAAAACAAAAAAACAAAAATTTAAATTTTTTATCGTCGTCTGTTTATTAAAAAATAATACAAAAATTTTAAAATGGAAAGTAATAAACAGAAACTAAAATCCACGACTCTTGATGAATTAAGAAGAAGATTAAATGTCAGGGTAAAAGGCATTCGCCGGTTAGAGGAACGTTTGGAAGCTGGGTCAGTTCCTTTAGTGAAGACCGAGCTAGAGTGCAGGCTTCAGGTTTTAAATAAGACAATATGTTAGGCAAATGAGTTGCAAGACCAGATCGAGCAATTAGATGAGGAAGATGAATTTGGAGCCCAGTTGGAAGAATTAGAGATAACAACTAAGACAAGGGTGATGTCATTATTAAATGCCTTCACGTTAGCTGAAGAGTCCCCACCAGCTACTGCAATTTCTGCAGCCCCAACTCGAGCTCGACTACCCAGTTTTGCATTACCAAAATTCAGTGGAAACTATTCGGAGTTTAAAAATTTCATGAGTCTCTTTGAGATATTAGTAGACAAGGATGTGAACATTCCTGTTACCGAGAAATTTAACCATTTAATTTCTTGCCTCTCTGGTGAAGCCTTAGGAACTATCAAGGCATTCCAAGTCACCGAGAGTAATTATGACAAAGCTATTGCTAGCCTAAAAAGAGTTTACGATAACGAATGTCTCATCTTTGCGAGCCAAATAAGCAAATTATTCAGCCTTCCGAAAGTTTCCCAGCCGTCTGCGTCGTCGTTGAGAGGTCTCATCGACACAGTGTCATCGATCTATGGGTCACTATTATCCATAGGAGATGACACAAAAATTGCAAACTCAATGATCATTCAGAAGAATGGGAAGAGTCACTGGATTATGAGGAATTGCCGCTGTGGTCCGATTTCGAAAAAGTATTAAATCGTAGGTACCAGCACCTGTCCGCTGAAGAGACTGGCAAGCCAAAACAGAGAAAATTGGGTTCGGGAAGCAGCACAATAGGAGTTCCTTGGCTTGCTCCGCTTCCAATAAACAAGCTTGCAGTTACTGCAACGCACAAGACCACAGTCTTGCCCAGTGTAATCCGTTCGCTCGCCTTGCTGTAATGCAACGGTTTGAGTTTGTCAAGTCAGCCTCATTATGTTTAAATTGTCTGCGAAAAGGTCACACGGTTGTGAAGCTAAAATCGACTAGGTGCCAAATTTGTTCAAGATCGCACCACAAACTTCTGCACCGATTTACCGTGACTGAAAATAACTTGTTACGACCACCACATTAAAATCCTCCTCCAGCTTGATACATCTTGATAAACCTTCTACGTCACATTTTTTAGCGACGTCGATCGTAAGCGTTAGAACTAAAAATGGCGAGCACATATTGGCCCAAGCATTACTTAACTCTGGGTCACAAATAAACTTCATTACTGAAGATCTAGCTCAAAGCTTACAACTTGCATAAAATTGGTCAAGCTTATGTTAAGAAACACATGTTAAGAAAAAGATACTGTGGTGAAGTCAACAATTAATGTTAGTGAGTTTCCGTTCGACTTTTGGATTTTGAGAACTATCTCGGGTTATCACCCTGACCAGTCAGTGAACGTGAAAGATTGGGACCTACCAAAGAACTTGCCTTTAGCAGACCCATATTTCTATAAACCTAAACGGATAGACATGTTAATTGAGTCATTTTTGGAATTGATGTCTAAAATCAAACAAGGTCCGAACAATCCCATCCTCCAAAAAACTCTACTTAAATGGATACTATCAAGAAAATATAAGGCTAATACCTCAAATCCCCAACAGACTTTCTCTAGCCTGAATTTCCAAGAGGAATTACTCGATTTGATAGATGGCAAATTGCGAGTGCGGGATGAGAAGATTGTCTTATTACCAGACTTCATTAGGCAGACGAGTTTAAATTCCATTTTAATGATAACAAATGAGAATTAATAAAAAAAACGTTTCAAAACACTGTATTTTAAACCTCTGTGCCAAAAAAAGCCAAAGCGGGAGCTTTGGAGAGAGTGAATGGAGTAGGCAATGGAAATTCGCAGAAAGAGATCAGAATCACCTCTATATCACAAGAAAAAAAAAAAAATCAAAAGAAAGAAGAAGAGCTGAATAACGATTGGAATTGAAATTAAGAAAGCATTAGTTAGATTCTAAATATACCACAACACACGCTGTGATATGAACCAATCGAATAATAACGATTCAATTTCTGGTAGTTGCAGTTTTTCTGACGCGCAACACATCCCAGCTGGCTTATTTTTGAATTTCAGAGCATGAAAATGCGGACATTCCTTGTCCATAGCACCAATTACCACTTTTGAGTGAGCATAATACTCAATATCAGACTCATACTGGAATGCTAGACGCAGGAATGAATCAGATATAAATGCTCGATGTACCTGTTGTCGTTGTTGGTCATTTGTTCTGCCTCTTTTGACTGTGAAACAGCGTGATTGTCGTTGTTCTAATCTTACAGCTCGTGTATCTTCTGGCTCTTCTTGATGCACGAAGATACGATATAGGATTTCTAAACACGATATAGTGTCCAGATGTGAAGACATTAAGGAGACTCTAGAGTCGATCTGGTTTACTGGTCCATTGTTTTTAAAGGAAACGGGAGATAAGTGGCCGACGAGCTATCGGTTTAATCTGTCACCAAAATTTCTACAAAAGAAAATGCGGTCGGATTAGCCGCAATCGTCTCTCATATTCATTGGAAGTGATAAACGGATTTAAGGAAAAGGAACATCGGAAAAAGGAAAATGAAAAATCGAAGAGATTAGAGGTAAATTCTGATATTGTTCCCCCACCTGTCGAATATAATGAAGCCCTTAAGAAAATAGTCGAAATAGTCCAAGAGCACGTATCAAGATGAAATAGAAAAGATTCGAAAAAATTTAAGTGTTAGCCCTGGCCTACAAAAGCTAAATCTCTTTCTACACGAATCTTCAGAGGCTGGGCTTACCTTTTCGTTGTTGCGGGTTGGGGGGCGACTAGCTAATGCTCCTATATCGTACGATGCCAAGTTTCCAGTATTGTTGACAAAACGCTCTCAATTTGTTCAGAGCTACGTCCGATACTTGCACGAGTCTTTTGCGACTGCGCATATGGATCGTAAATGCGCAGGAAGTCTGCAGTCAGACAGTACGGTCATGCATACGATGCTTTAAATGCAAGCCTCGTCTGATGACTCAAATCATGGGTGACTTACCCTTAGATAGAATTCGTGCTCTCCGCCCATTCTCCATATGTGGTGTTGATTTTTGTGGCCCTATTGATACTACATTGAAAATTCGTGGTAGGCCACCTTATAAGTCCTACATTGCCTTATTTGTTTGTTTTGCGTCCAAAGCAGTTCATTTAGAAGTAGTTTCCGACCTTTCAACTGATTCCTTCTTGTTGGCTTTTCAAAGGTTCGTTGGGCGCCGATGATGTCCGCAGATCGTTCATTGCGACAACGCAACGAATTTCGTCGGAGTGAGTCGCCACTTCGCAGAGCTTCGTCGGAGAATCGAGGACGAGGTCGACGCGGTCACGCAATACGCATCAAAAAGCAGATGCGTATTTGCGTTCATACCGCCGCGGGCTCCGCACATGGGCGGACTATGGGAGGCAGGTGTGAAGTCTGCAAAACTTCTACTTCTACGAGCGGTAGGGACCGCCAGATTGACCGCGGAGGAGCTGCAGACCGTCCTCGTTGGAGTCGAGGCCGTCCTGAACTCACAACCCCTGGGGGCTCTGAGCCAGGACCCAAGCGACGGCGAGGCGCTTACTCCCGGGCACCTGTTGATAGGCGGGCCACTCATCGCCCCACCAGCACCGCGGACCCCGGACCAGCAGGGTCTAACGTGCTTGCGGCGATGGCGGCTTGTCTCGTCAATCAAGCAAATGTTTTGGCAGCGATGGTCCCGGGAGTACGTCTTGGGCCTACAGGCGCGGTCGAAGTGGCAGGACAAGGAGGACGACATCCGGACGGGCGAGCTGGTCCTGATCGTAGAGGATCACCAGCCGCCACAACAGTGGCTCACGGGACGAGTAGGAGCAACACACGCCGGCGCGGACGGAAGGGTCATAGTCGCCGTCGTCCGAACTAGCTCTGGAGCGGAATACAGGAGAGCGGTCCACAAGCTGGCGCGGCTGCCAGTTAGTTGAAGCCTGATGGAGGCCTTCAACAGGGCCGGTGTAAATTGATTTGAATTTTATTGAAGTCGAAAATTGTGAATTATAGCTATAGCTGAATTGTATTTGTTAGTGTAAGTCTGTAAATTTACTCTTAGATAGCTTAGGGCGGAGCGGGAGCGAAAGCTCATATTCGCTCTTGTGCGAATTCGCCCCGCTTCGCCGCAATAGATAAGTTAGGCTTAAGATTAGAGAAAATACAATCGAATTTATAACGTTGATGAAGCACGACCATTTCTTTCGTTTTCGTTTTCGCATATTTTTAAATATTTTGCAGCCACCCTTTTTTTTATTATTTTGAAGTGTGAGATAAATTAATCTCGTTAAACAACAGCATAATAATTACTTTCAATATTAGCCTTCAATGCCGCTCTGGCTGTTTTGCTAGTGGTTGGTTCGTCTTCCCTGACGGGTTTTTTAGCCGACTTCCGTTTCATTTCTCCAGGCTCGGAGTCGCTGGAGTCGACATCTTGAAAGTTAGAATAGGGCTTCTTTTTAGAAGGCGGCTTGATTTTGATGGAACTGGCGGGGTCGTGGCAGTCCATTATCTTCAGGTTATGCCCGAAATTGGCCGCAAGATTAAGTAAATAACAGTGGTTTTATATTTGTTTGGTTTTTGGAAAAAATTGTTGATAAAAACGATACGTTAGTTTCAAAGACTATAGGGTGCAGCGACCGCGTCCTGCGGGGGCCCTCGAAGAGAGGCGGAAAATTGCCTAGGCGCGGATGACGCGGGCGGACGAGCGGTGGACGGCAACCGATGAGTGGCGGATGAAAGCCGTGGAGCGCTTGACGACTGCCGGCCAGTGGCGGAATAATGCCGAGGAGTTGTCGACGAGCACCGGGTAGTCGGTGGCCGTGGATCGGCTTGTGAGTACCGGAAAGTGGAGGACGACGTCACGTCTTACAACCGTCCCCACGCCGACACGATCCGTCGGAGTGCTCGTGGGCCAGGCAGCTCGAGCAATACCGGTTCACGAGAACCGCCCGGAGCCGCTTCTCGGCACTAAGGCGTAGGAAGCGCCGACACTTCTTCAATGGATGGATTCCCTTACAGACTCGGCAACGGTAGGATTGAATACCTCGAGTACATCTGCTCTCCAGTGACTGAAAATTGACAATGACTGGCGGAAAAATGATAAAGAAACAAATAATGTTATCAGAATCGATGTGAATTATTGTATGGAACTACGGGCAGAGCTACGAGACAGCGCAATGGACAGGAACATTGGAGCGGAAGAAATGCTTAATTATTGTGGGTAGGTGGACGCTTTCAACGGAAGAAGCACGGCCTTAGAAACGGGCCGCTTGATGAGCCCTTGCGCGGTGCGGATGTCGATCACGCGGACATGGCCATCGGATTCTGGTTACTCCGCGTCAACCCTGCCTAATCGCCACTCATTGGACGGAAGGTTGTCCTCCTTGATGACCACCATATCCCCAACGGGGAGATCCCCCGTAGGTGCTCGCCACTTTCTCCTCTTATGGAGCTCCTTGAGGTACTCTTCCTACCATCGCAGCCGAAATTGATGTTAAAGAGCCTTCAGGTGTTGCCAGCGGTTATTAATGGACTTGGTATCCCCCTTTATCTCGGGTCAAACCGTGGTAAGAAGTGGGCCTCCCACAAGAAAGTGCCCGGGTGTAAGAGCCAACAGATCAGCAGGGTCTTTGGGCATTGGTGCGAGCGGCCGCAAATTCAGGCACGCCTCGATCCTCGCCAGCTCCTCAAAGGTATATTTCCGCGTGGCGGTGGACTTGAACAAGGTCTTGAAGCTCTTGACGCCTGTGCGGAGCTCCCGGAGGAATGAAATGCCAGAGAAGCTGCTGGTGACTATAGGCACCGGTCACAGCCCCTTTTCGGCTCTGGAGAAAATCGAGAGATAGTAGGGCACCATGTCCTGCATGAACATTTTCGCCCGAACAATGAAAGGAGCGAGCCAATCTGCTGGATCGAACAATTTCGCAGTTTGGGAGAAGACTTAACACTTCATGAAAGACAAGCTGGAAGTCAAATCTGTTGGGACAAAAAAAAAAACTCATCAGTCGTCGCTTTACACCGCACGCCGAGTGTCTTGACCGAGCTCTCTGCATCGATGTAGAGGAAGTCAGCACGAAGGAGGAGGTCGCTCGGAATGTCGGCCAGGATTGCCATGCTATTCGACATCCATTTCCTAAGTGGGAACCCTGCCGACTCTAGGGCCCCTTTCAGCTCCCGAATCGCAGCTTGGGCTTCAGTTTTGGAGTCTGCCCCAGCGAGACCATCATCAACATATATAAAATGCTGGATAATTTGGCTTGCCTGCGGATACTACGACTCTTTGTCGTCAGCGAGCTGTTGCAGGACACGGATCGCCAGAAACGGGGCACAATTGACACCGTAGGAGACCGTTTTCAACTCGTAATCGCGGATATCCCCATCAGGATTGCGAAACAAAATACGTTGGAGCGGAGTATGCTTGGGATCTACCCAAATTTGATAATACATCTTCTCGATGTAGAAGTATCGCCACTTTAGGATTTGAATAGTCAGGTCGGATTGTAAGACCGGGCCCGCGTAAAGAATGTCGTTCACACTGGTCACGTTTGCGGACGGGCTTGAAGCATTGAAGACGACCTTGGTGGTCGTGCTTTCGGGCTTGAAGATGGCATAATGTGGAAGATAGTAGGTAACGGAACTGCTCGCGGGAGAGACCTCGGTCATGTGGTCTAAGTCGATGTATTCCTGGATTACCGAGTCATTGCGGGCCTTAAGGGGCGGATCCCTCTTCAGGCGCTGCTCATTACGCAGGAGCTGAGCAAGAGCAAGAGCAAAAGACCGTGAAGTCGCTAGCTCGATACCCTTCTGCTCGGGGTCGCGTAAGGGGAGCGTCACAACGTACTTGCCACACTCGTCTCTTCTCGTCGTCTGGACAAAATTGTGCTCGGAAACTGAATCCGATTCCGAACTGATCTGTGTGGGCACATCTTCCACCCAGAATTCGGTGAGGAGCTGATCTAGTGAGTCACCGAGGCTGCGGGCAACTCGTGTCGAACACGACACGCAAAAACAGACACGCTGTGGGGGTCGGTTGGAGATAATGGGCCTGTCAGCACCCATCCAAAAATGGTCTCCTGACCGAGAAGCGACCCGCAGATGTTAGTCGTGGAATTACCGAGGAGAATGGACGGAAGAAAGTCAGCTCTTATTAACACATCGACTTGGGAGCTCTCAAAGAACTTGGGGTCCGCCAGGGGAATATCGGGCCGCCCCTTGAGGCGATCTCGCGGAATCGGATATGATGGCAGATTTCCTGCCAACTGCGTAAGAACGTAAGCCGCAGTCTCTAATTGTAGCCCGGGTCTAGACGGCGACCGAATAGAGAAATGGCACAATTTAGTAGACTGCGCGGAAATGGTCTGATTAAGGCCGGAAACTTGTGCGTGAATCGTCTTGAAGGGAAGCTTGACAAGGTTGAACAGTCATTCCATTATGAAAGTCGCTTCGGACCCTGAGTCTATCAGTGCTCGTGCCTGGATGCTGCACCCTAAATGGCACACGTTAAGAAGGGCCGTGCCCAGTAGGACGGCTCCTGACCCGGAAGCGAAACACACCTGCACATTCGACTGATCCTCTGAGCCGTTTGTGCTTCTGGCAGCCTGTGCGGGTCGAGCCCTTGCTAGCGTAGGCGGACTTGGAGATGTGGCGAACGGATTGCCGAGGTGCAGGAGGGTGTCGTGTCGGCTGTGACATGTGAAGCAGGTATGGGCGCTCGTGCAGTCTCGCTGCTGGTGCCCTCGGGCAAAACAGTTTAAACATAACTGCTTCCTCTTAATATAGTCAGAGCGCCCATTTACGTCCATCTCTAGGAAACGCGGACATAAGCGAATGGGGTGGTTCTTCCTTGAAAAGAGATCGCAGCCTCTTTGGCCCGGAACCACTCGAGTCCCGTATAAATTTAGCCTCCGAGCAGGGACAGTAGGAAGTCCCGACCTTGGCGGAAATTGCCCGGAGCCACTAGGCCTGACGTCGTCGATGGCCTCCAGCGTGCGATGGCGCTCTGTCAGGAAGTTATATAACTCCTTTCATGTTGGTATTTCGGCCTTATTATGTACAGATTGCTCCCACATAGAAAATGTGACTTTGGGGAGCTTTGACGATATCATAAATACCAGAAGACAGTCCCAAACTTCAACATTGATGAAGGACATTTCTAGGGCTCTCAGACAACTCTGAATGGTGGCTTACAGCTCCTTCAGAGCGACCCCGGACTCTTGAGAAATAGCCTGGATGTTGAAAAGGATCTTCAACTGGCTGTTGACCAATAGCCGCCGGTTCTGAAAACGGTCTGTGAGGCTTTGCCACGCTGCGGCAAATCCCTCACGGGTAAGCGGAGCCTTAGAGACAACGGCGTGGGCGTCACCACTTGTTTTGGACAGTAAGTGGAACAACTCCTCTACAACTCCTAAACAAGTCTCTGAAGGTGGGCCACCAAAGATAATCACCTGCGAAGACCTCGGTATCCACCGGAGGTAACCGGCAGCCTGTAGACGCGGGCGTATGTACAGCTTCTTCCGAAGCTGGGCAATACACCTCGAATAGACGGAGTAACAGTAGCTGTTCTTCGATTCCAGCACTGTCGAGGTGGCCGCATTGTCGTCGGCTCTCATAGCTTTTCTCCACCTTCTCCACAGTGCCCGAATTTGGTCCCGATGGACTTCGCACATGTGTTGGGAGCCTATTTCCGTTTCTCTGGCGCCCGGAGTGGTTATGTTACCCTCTAATTGGCTAATTCGATCTGTTGTGGCGATGAACTTTTTCAGCGCCACTTTGAGCCATTTTTGCAATGGAGCGAGTCTGCCTCTGTGAAGGACCGGGGAATGTATTGACGGATTCGTCACTCTTTGCCCTTGGAATGGCACTAGTCACCTTAGGCTTCAACAGAGGCGTC
This sequence comes from Drosophila malerkotliana malerkotliana, assembly GCA_018153235.1. Taxonomy (NCBI): domain Eukaryota; kingdom Metazoa; phylum Arthropoda; class Insecta; order Diptera; family Drosophilidae; genus Drosophila; species Drosophila malerkotliana. Next base: position 760,443 of record JAECXV010000083.1, read on the forward strand.
CGCGGAGATGTGGATTGAAATCTGTCCAAACGGATGGTTGGGATCGGACGCGGCTTTTTGTCGTCTCCCGTGGGCATTCTCAGAGTCCAAAAACTGGTCATTGCTTGTCGACTGACTTGCGCAACAGGTGCCTTGTACGAAGTGGTGCCCGGTCACACTAATGTAATGAGAACGGTGAGATCGCGGATGAAATGCGATTACAAGGATCAAGTGGGAACTGTCGAAAGGAAAGCCGTGTGCGGCACAATTCGAATGTGGAAAAAAAACTTCAGGAACCAAAAAAAACCCAAAAAGAGACGAGGTTGGTGGAGATTGTAGGCGGATGTTGCCTGATACGGAGTAGAAGCATCGTTAGAGGCACGGAAAATGGACAAGTACCGGAAAATTCGTATATTTATACAAGTGTGGTTCGTACGTAGATATTGAATTCTGAACTATTTTCGAACTTGCGGAGCCGGAAAGGTGGACTTGACCTTGGCTTGTACTTAACACCAAAAAATTAATAATTAATAATAATTACTTTTTGGCTAATTTTCGTATTTAATTATTATGAAGCCAGAAGGGTGGAATTGAAAATTTTAATCTTTAATCAATTGAGGTTGATTATCACGAAGCCGGAAAGGTGGAATTGAAACCGCGGATATTGTATTCTGAGTGAATTGTCAATAAATGACATTTTATACCCTAAATGAATCTTGTTTATTTTCCAAAATGGAAGAGTTATTCAACATTTCATTAGGTCCTGTCCAGATGGCGCACCCTGTATTGAGTGGGCGGGAAGGTGAATAAAAAAAAACTGGCCTTCGCTCGAATGGAAAATAATAATTTAATAAATTGTGGCGGATAGAATTATAAATATATAAAGTTATAATTAATTGATTTCCTTTTTTGAAGTTAGTTGATACGCAGCCGGTTATGCCGTCGGAATCCTGTATGTACCCAAAGGAAAAAAAACAGCACCCAAAAAACACAACACGGCTACTACGGCGGCAAGGTTGAGAATTTAAGCTACACAATCACGGATTAGTAGTGAAATGACGGTTTATAATTGTTGGTTTCAGAAAAGTTAATACATTTTTTTTAAATCTTTATCGCTTATATTATATATATCCTGAAATTGGAGGCAGAAAATATAAGGAAATATATGGACATGCAAGTTAAATTGTTTGTAGTTCGGTGAATTAAAAAAATGTAAATTTTATTTTTTAATTATACAACTTGGTGTTAAGCCTTTATTTATTAAACGTAATTATTACAATACACTTTTGATTTTTCTTAATTATTTTTTGTCAACCGTTCGCGGTCTCGGTCAAAAAAGGCCTGGCTTCTTAATTCTAAATCTGATCCAAAGAACCTCGGCGATCAGTTGTGTTTAGATTAGAGGCTTAAGATGAAAATGTCGCATCTGATTGTGAAATTCGATTAAGCTGATCGATGCAATTTGGTGGGTACTTGAAACGCAAAAAGGTGTAATTGATTGGGCTTCGGTGGGATGCTGATGTTTACTTTTGATTTTGATTTGTTTATGGGGAACCGAGATCGGACCTCAGAGCCAAAGACAAAGCCGAAGGCAAATGAAGCGTTTGAAAATATTGTTAATAAAATTCATAAGTGGAAAGCCATAAGTGGCCTGTATTTATGGGTTGGATAATTGAGCCAAAGATCAAGCCAAAGGCAAATGCAGAGATTGAAAATATTGTTTATAAAAGCCATAAGTGGCCTGTATTTAGGGGTTGGATAACTCTCCCCCTTCTAAAATGGATCGTCCCGATTCAATATGAAATTCGTTTAAATGATCTCTTAATTCTGTTAAAAAAATTTCTTGGTTAATAGATTTTTCTGGTTCAGGCCGATGTTTTTTGGTTACAAATAATATAGCATTTTTGTATTTTATAATAAGTGAAAGAATCAAATATATAATGATTAAAATTAATAATATAAATTTAGTGATATTTTAGTATTCTTAATTTTAACGAAAGGGTTTAAAATGTTTTTATTATCTAAAGAAAGATCAGAGTTATTTGATAATATGTAATCGGATATTTCATAATTTTTAAAGTGGTTCGTAGTTACGTATTCAAGAATTTTATTTTCCAAATTGGTATATGAGATATTACTAATTTTAGTTGTACCATTAAATGTTATTAAAAACGAACCGTTTAAATGAGAGTTGTTAACAATATTGTTCCCATTTATAAAAATGGCACCATCTTGTATGATGTCTATTTTTTTATTTTTTTATCTTATTTTTTTACACGTTGATTTCTCACCATTTAATAAACGGATAAAACAAGTTTTTGTGTTACTTAAAGTGCAACAATTATTAAAAAGTTCGTTCTTAAAATTAGACATTTCATAAAAAATATTTTTACATTTTGCGACTTGATTGCTTAATACTAGTTTTCCATCGATTTGGGAAATCGCTCTAGCGTGATATATTTCACATCTATTTTTTTATTATTGGGTATTTTATATAAATTATTAAAAGTTCTTTATGCAATGCGATTTAAAAAAAAACAGAGATGTCCATTAAATCAGCTAAAATTACTGGTTTTTATACCCTTGCAGAGGGTATAATAATTTTGTCCAAAAGTGTGCAACGCAGTGAAGGAAACATCTCCGACCCTATAAAGTATATATATTCTTGATCAGGATCACCTCCTGAATTGATATGAGCATGTCCGTCTGTCTGTCCGTCTGTCTGTCTGTCCGTCTGTCTGTCTGTCTGTTTCTACGCGAACTAGTCTCTCAGTTTTAAAGCTATCGTCTTGAAACTTTGCACACATCCTTCTTTCCTTTGCACGCAGTATATAAGTCGGAACGGCCCGGATCGGTCGACTATATCCTATAGCTGCCATATAACTGATTGATCGGAAATGGTATAACTTTGGTGTTTTTAGAGTTAGAGAGTTCAAAAAACATGCGGCAAAACATGCGACATGCCAAATTTCATAAGGATCGGCCGACTATATCTTATAGCTGCCATATAACTGAACGATCGGAAATGACCCAACTTTCGTGTTTTTGAAGATAGAAAGCTGAAACTTAGTACATATTCTATTTTTGGTCAGCTAATCCAACCTGCCAATTTCATCGGCCGACTATATCCTATAGATGCCTGTTTGGTCATTGAGCGTTTTCAATGCCGTTAATAAAAAATCAGAATTTAATTAGGTTCAAGGTTATAAACTTTATTCAGGCCGCATATGAAATTAGGATTTATGAGGATATATTAACAATATGGGAAATGCAATTTAGGATGCGAGCGCAGTAAGAAGATGAACGAGAGTGGCGCCAACCTTGCAGAATAGGCTGAGCGGATACTCGCTAACTATAACGCCGAATTAGCAAAGCCGAGCGGCCGAAAGAGAGTCGGCTTGCGACCAACAAAACATCAGTTACTAATTAATTGTTGTGTTTAAATTTGCTGCTTGCTGCTTGACCCGACATTCTCCGCCCAGTTGGGGCTTCTACTCCAACTTCATCCTTAAGGGGCAAAAGGCACAGCTTAGTCACTGCTCGCTTGGTAATTCCAGATGAGGTTTTTATCATCGCCACTCGAAAGATAACATTCCGACCAGGGATTAACTCCATTATTCTCGCAAGCGGCCATTTTATCGGAGGTAGATTCTCGTCCTTTACTAGCACCACATCGTTCGGGGCCAAGGCAGGACCGGAGGCGCGCCGTTTGGAGCGCTGCGGGAGAAGGTTTAGGTACTCCTCCTTCCATCGGGACCAGAAAGACTGCTGCAGGAAAGACACGCGCTGCCAGCTGTCCAACCGGTTGAAGTTCAGCTTTGTGACATCAGGCTCGATAAAGCTGACTGACGGACCAGCAGTTAAAAAATGAGCCGGGGTCAGAACATCAAGGTCTGCAGGATTTTCTGAAAGAGACAATAAGGGTCGTGAATTTATAAGAGCCCCAATATGGTACAGCAGCGTTCGCAGCTCCTCGAATCCCAGAACTGCAGATCCGACAGCTCGGTAAAAATGGTGCTTGGCGGTTTTAACAGCCGCTTCCCACAGACCACCGAAATGCGGAGATCGAGGAGGAATAAAATGCCATTCGATGGACTCCATAGAGCAAAACTCCAGCAGTGCCCGTTGATGCTCTTCGCTTAGAAATAATCGGCGCAGCTCCTTTAACTCGTTTTTGGCTCGAACAAAGTTGGTTGCGTTGTCAGACCAAATATGTTGAGGCCTTCGGCTGGTGCATATAAAACGCTTCAAAGCCTGCAAAAAAGACATTGTGGACAGATCCCTTACAAGCTCCAGGTGGACGGCTTTGGTAGCAAAACAAATGAAAATGCTAATGTAACATTTTACTGGAGCCTTATTACGCACTTCCGGCTTATAATAGAACGGTCCACAAAAATCCACACCAGTGACTCCGAAGACCTGGGAGCCGCTAACTCTTTGCTCCGGAAGATCAGCCATAATGTGCTCCAACAGCCGAGGCTTAGTCCGGAAGCATCGGATGCATTTGTGTATTGCCTTCTTCACGGTTTTTCTCCCCCCAATTGGCCAATTATTGGACAATTATAGCCTGCGTGACTGGATGGCTTCTTGAAAGTATAATTGGATGCTGACTATCAAAATCCAACGACGAATTTTTTAGCCGACCGTCTACGCGCAACAGTCCAAATTTGTCCAAGAAGGGAGAGGATGAGGCAAGGGCACTGGATACCGCTATGTCTTTTCCACTTTGAAGAGCCTTTATGTCCTCCCAAAAATACACACGCTGCACTAGCCGCAATAACAGCTGTGTTCCAGATTTTATATCGCTAGCCGTAACACCGTTGTGGTGAATTCGTTGAGAAATCTTGTATACGTACGCGAATACCCTCTGCAGTGCTGGAGACGCATTAGCGTAGATAGAAACCGCTGTTATATCCACGTACGGAGACTGAATGAGCCGGACCCTTGCACGTAACTCAGGGTTGATCTCTCAGATGGGACCGCGGTTGGCCACGCCTCTTGGGATCAAATGAGAAACGGAGGACCATGAGACCACAGCTTATTCTCAACCAATTCATTGGGAAGAGCACCACGCTACAGGATATCTGCTGGGTTCACAGAAGTGGGAACATACCGCCACTCCATTTCTCTAGTTAGCTTCTGAATGGTCGAAACTCGATTGGCGACGAAAACGTTAAACCGAGAGGGTTCTTCTCGAATCCAAGACAGAGCCACAGCAGAATCGCATCAGCAAAAATACTTACCAACGTAGACCTTCAACTGCTCTACTTCCGACATTAGTCGAGCCAACAACTCGGCTCCCGATAACTCCAGCTTAGGCACCGTAACAGTCTTTAACGGCGCAACTCGGGACTTTGAACAGAGTAAATAGCTTGCAGATCCTGCGCCCTTGGACACGACATAAACGCATGCCCCATACGCCTCAATGCTGGCATCACAGAATCCATGGACCTCCACCTTGGATTTCGATGTTAGCACCCATCCAGGGAATTCGGCGCGCTGCGTACTAACAAAGCTGCTACAAATCATATTCCAGTCGCAGTGAAGGGATTGAGGAAGACTTTCATCCCAGGACAACTTCTTACGGCACAGTTTCTGGAGAAAGATCTTTGCCTTTGAAATTACAGGACCAACAAGGCCTAAGGGGTCATAAAGCCGAGCGACTGAAGAAAGCACAATGCGCCTAGTGGGCTTTGAGATTGACTGAATCCCTTCAAAAGAAAATAGCAAGCGGTCAGTTGCAGGATCCCAAGCAAGACCCAGTGTCCGGCTTATAAGTGTCTCCCGATCTTCTTCAGGCACCTTATCCAGCACGTCAGCAACATTGAAGCACCACTTCCTTAACCGAAAATGGCCTTTGGCAAGGATCGAGGATGTTTGCTGCATTATGCTAATAGCTTCATCTATAGAGTCGCCTCCGGAAAGCAGATCATCCACATAAAAGTCGCGACGCAGAATTTCGGCCCCCTTTGGAAACATTATTTGCTCATCATCTGCCAACTGATGCAATGAGGCAGGCTTCGTTCCATAGGTGACCGTGTCCAGCTTAAAAACCTGTAACTCATCCTGGGTGGAATCCCGCCAAAGAATACACTGAAGATAGCTGTCCTCAGGAAAAACCCTGACGCAACGATACATTTTACAAATATCTCCAGTAATGGCCACCCGATGGCATCGGAACCTTAACAGAATATGCAGTAACTTTGGCTGAATAACTGGGCCAGACATCAACACGTCATTCAATGAATATCCAGAAGTTGTGACAGCAGATATATCAAAGACAACCTTGAGCTTGGTTGTTGAACTGTCCTCCTTTAAAACACAATGGTGTGGAAGACGCTCACAGCGTAAGCGCCGGAATCCAGCCGAGCAACATGTTGCACGAAATGCGCATCGCAATCTAGCTCTTTCTTCGTCCGCTTCACAATAGGCTCGGAGCAGTCTTCGATTTCCTTAAACCGGCGGAGCAAAGAATCCAGCTGATCATCCAGCATTGTTATGCTCTCCGGAACATCCTTGTGGGCAGTGGAAACAAGTGATCTTCTCTGGACATGTGAACCGCCTCCACACACGACCCATCCAAGTCGAGTTTTCTGCAGCAATGGCAGGCCGGCTGAGAGCTTAATTTGCCCAGCACACAACAGCTCATAAAACAGACTGGCTGTCTGACTGGTCTGTTTGTTCTATATCGCTGTTAGTAATATTATTTATCTGAATTCGAGATAATGCGTCTGCAACTACATTTGTTGTACCGGGCTTGCATGTTATTTTCGGTGAAAAACTTTCTATGAAAGAATACCATCCTTTCATATCTACAATGGGATTTTTATCCGAAATTGTTTAAGATAAAGTTTGATGGTCGGTTTAAATTTCAATTTCAATAACTCCGTATAAGTAATTTCTTAGATTTTTAAGAGCCCATATTATCGCTAAAAAATCCTTCTTATAAGTAGCATAAGCTTATTCTGTATTAGACAAGGTTTTTGAAATAAAAGTATTTGGTTTTCCTTCTTGAGATAAAACTGCACCAATTGCGACGTCTGAAGCGTCGGTGGTCAAGGTAAATTTTTTATTATAGTCCGGTTGAACTAGCAATGAACTACTTGAGCAATGAGATTTTCTTTCAGCTCGTTAAAAGCTATAATAGCTGGTTCATCCAGCTGAATTAACATTTCATTCTTTTTGAAATTTTGCCATTATGACCTCCAAGTAGTTTTGTTAGAGGTTTGGCTATGAAGACGTAGTTTGAAACCAATTTTCTATAATAGCCCGTAAGACCTAGAAAACTTCTTAGTTCCCGAATATTTTCTGGAAGCGGATATTTACTAATGGTTTCAATTTTCTCTGAGTCTGTCTTGATAACGTTATAGGATACCATGTATCCTAGAAAACGGGTTTCACGTTTGAAAAACTTAGATATTTCTAAAGAGATTTTCATGTTTGCCCTCAATAATATATTTATAATTTTGTTTAGATCTGTATAGTGTTGTTTAATTGAGTTTGAGAATATTATAACGTCGTCCATATAGACATGACATGTTTTCCCTATTTGTTCTCTTAGAATATCGTCCATTGCTCTCTGAAAGATTCTTAATGCATGTAATCCGAATGGCATTTTTAAAAATTCGTATTTTCCATTATTTATTGAAAAAGCTGTTTTTTCGACATCAGATTCTTTCATTAGTATCTGATGAAATCCTGAATTCTGAAATCCTGATTGTTGAAAAATATCTTGCTTTGATAGAATTACGGATGGGTCTTGCATTGGGTACCTGTCAGGTATGGTACTTTCATTTAATTTTTTATAATCATTGACGAGTCTTAATTTACGGCTTCCGTCTTGATTCTCTCCTTTCTTTGGGACTGCCAGAAGTGGTAAATTGTAAGGGCTTCTGGTAGGCCTTCTCATAACATTCTTTTGATTTCGCTATTCACGAAGTCGTTGACAGATAGAGCATACGGATATTGCTTCCCGTATATTGGCCTATCGTGGATAAGATTTATTTATTTATTTATTTATTAAACAAAATTAAATCTAGTATATAATACTAAATCTAATGGGTTTCTCAAAAGAGTACTAGCTGCTATGGCCTACGACTCGAGACTTAGTTAATTATTTACAATACTTAAATATTAAGGTTGGATTTGATTACAAATGAATAAAGGTTTGTTATGTTTTCTTGAGAAACTACATTTAAACTGTCGGATGGTTTATGTTGTTTGAAAATGTGAGCCCTGACGCTCTCTAGAAGACGGCATGAGTTAAGAAGATTGTCTATTTCAAGGCGTTCGCCACAAAGGCAAAGGCACCACAAAGGTGGTGTTCCTGTAAGAATATGTTCGTGTGTTGCACGAGTGTGTCCGATGCGAAGGCGAATGAAAGTTGAGCATACCCGCTTTCCAAGGTAGGCAGGCGGAGAAATTTTTGTAAAAGTATTGTTGATGGAAAAATATCGGTGGTTATAAAGTTCCCATTCTCCAATTTGTTTGTCCTTAAGGTGATGACGCATTAGGTTACTTATATCCTTGCTGTTGAAAGGACTGAACAGAGGAGACGGTTTTAATCTCATGTCCTGAGCAGCCTGATCTGCTAGTTCATTGCCAACGATTCCTTGGTGGCTGGGGGTCTATAAGAGAGTTATCTTGTTGGTGGTGGAAAGCTTTCTTATCTCCTCGATTGTGGGATCGGTGTGCCCCCAGTTCCTTAAAGAAGATAAAGTGGAGAGGCTATCGGTACAGATAACAAATTGTCCAAATGTTTTTTGGCGAAGAGGCAGGCTTGTAGTATGGCGAAGGCTTCGGCTGTAAAGATGGAGTTGTACTGAGGTAGCATTCCTCCTGAGATTATTTTGCCTTCGCTGTCGACAACAGAAAAAGTAGTTGATTCGTCTGTTTTAGATCCATCGGTGTAGAGCCATGGTTTTGAGCCAAGTTTTTCTTGTAACGATCGGAAGCGGGTCTTGAATTCTGATCTCGTGGTATTCTTTTTTGAGGCGTTATACATATCCAGGTTCACATTAGGTTTTGTATTGTTCCAGTAGGCTGGGGGCTTTGTGTACTAAGAGCACGTCGAATTGCACCGTGGTATGGAGCCCGCAGCTTGCTTAGGTGCGATTTTGCACACCATCCGTAAACTGGTAGGCCGTAATCTATTTTAGAGAGCATCAGGGCACGAGTAATCCCTAACAGTGTATTGATGTGAATGTTAGTATATTTGGATGAAAAAAATTTTATTATATTCAATCTAGTCTCGAGCTGTTTTCTTAATTTAATACAATGTTGATCAAAAAGGAGTTTGGTATCGAAGGTTAAGCCCAAAATGGTTAAACTTTTTACATTTTCAATTATTTTGTTTTTAAAGTTAATTTCAAAGAGAGAGCATCTGTGCTTACGGCAAATATGAAGTATTTTACATTTTTCTATGGCTAGGGAGGCACCCGAAATGGCTCCCCAGGAATCTATGTCTCTTAATATATCTACAAATTTATCTTTAACAGTATTTACATTTTTAAGTTTGTTAAACAGAATTGCGTCATCTGCATATATTGAGACTTGAATATCCTTATATCTACGTATTATACAATTAAGATTTTCGAAAGCAATAATAAAAAGAACAACTGAAAGAGGGGAGCCTTGCTGGATGCCGTTATAGAGGCTGTGGGTGTTAGAGGTGTTGTTGTTAACGCGAACTCTGAAGGATCTATTGGTCATGAAGGCCTTTGTAAGGTTATAAAGTTTTGGACCAACACCCCAGCGCTCAAGCTGACTGAGTACGGCATGAATCCCTACACGATCGAAGGCTCTTTCAAAATCCGTCACCAATATAGAGACGTGATTTTTTGTGGAAAGGGCGTTCGACGCGAAGTGTTGAATACCCAATAAGGCGTCCATGTTTTTGTTTGAAAGCTACTTGGTTATGTGAGATTAGGTTATTGCGGGTGATGAACCACATGTCTGCGACCACATGTCACCACATGTGATGTCTGCGGGCTATAATTTTATCTATTGTTTTACCTAAACAGGATAGGAGGGAGATGGGGCGGTAGCTGTTAATTTCGGCAGGAGGTTTATTGGGTTTGGGTATTGGGATGACAGTGGCTGATCTCCAACTGTGTGGGTATGTTCCGGAGTTTAGGATTTGATTATATATTTCTAAAAGTCTAATTTTGAGGGAATGTGGCATTTCTCTAAGCATAGGATAGGAAATCCTGTCTGCACCAGGGGTTTTACCCTTTGACCCTGCTAAGGCATTATCAATTTCACCTAGAGTAAAGCGTTTATCTAATGTTTTGGCAGGGGGTGTCAGTGTTGTCGGAAGATAGGTCAGGGATAAATAGGCATCTTTTTGGTGTATGTATTCGTCTGAAAAGTTACTATCTGCCGAGTAGTTAGACCAGAGATGCCCGAACTCTTCGGCGATACCCTGAGAATCTGTTACGACACCTGAATGACACTTCAAGAATTGAAATGGTTGTGGTGGCACACCGGCCAGCCTCTTTACGTCGGACCAAACTTTTTTTGAAGAAGAAAGAGGGGATATCGTGGAGGTGAAATTTTCTAGACATTTCCGTTTAGCCACAAGTACAGATTTTTTAAAAACTGCATTGGCTCTTTTATAATTTTTTAGATTGGTGTCTGACATACTGGCCTTGTAAACCGCGAACAAATGTTGCTTTTCATTTCGAAGCTTCTGAAGTGTATAATTCCACCACGGAACTGCTGCCTTACGCACGACACGTTTGGTTTGAGGGATACTGCAGTTAGCTGCAGACCTAATGCCTTTGGTTAATTGGGCAACTTGGTGGCTTAAGCAACCGGTCTTCCAACTAGTTGCTGTCTGTTCGCACTTTGATCTATATACATCCCAATTAGCTAAATCTATTTTATATTTATGTAGGGGAAGGGTATGGTCAGGACTGAAATTGATGGAAAAAATAATTGATATGGGAAAATGATCACTTCCGAAAAGGTTGGCCAAGGTCGACCAACTGCACCTATGTGCTATTTGCGGGGTGATCAAGGAAAGGTCTACATGGGTTAGGGTGTTATGGGTGGATAAATGTGTGGGAGATCCATCGTTTAGGACAATTAGATCTTGTTCCGCTATTAGTTTTTCGATTTTTTTGCCTCTGGTGTTTGATTGAGGAGAGCCCCAAAGAGGAGACCACGAGTTAAAGTCCCCTAGAACGATGTATGGTTGTCTAACTGTGTCAAGAATAGCAGATACGTCGAATGTAGAAAAGCTTTGATTAGAAGGAATGTAAACATTGACGATCTGTATGTCAATGCTTACATTGAGCTCCAAAACAGAGCAGAGGATGTTGGAGTTGATGTTGCGGTGTTTGTGGGGGAGGTTTTGTTTAATAAGAATACCGATACCTTGCTTAGCACTGATATTCTGCGGTAAATTGTGGAAATAACCAACGTAGCCTTTGGGACAGACAAAATTTATAAAGTTAAATGGCAGGTTTGTTTCTTGTAAACATAAAATGTCGGGCGATTGTTCTTTTATTAGAATAGAAAGTTCGTGGTAGTTGTTAAATATTCCGTTTATATTCCATTGCAAGATTTTAATTGGCATAGATTAAATTTAAAAAATAAAATAATACTAAAATTAGTATTATAGTGGTGATGATTAATGTAAAGGGAAAAAACTGAACTATGAATCCGGTGAATCCATAGAATCAGAATCAGAAATCGGATAAGATACTTGGGACGTAGATATAGTTGGGGATTTAGGTACAATTATATTGTTTGCTTCTTCAGTAAGAGCTTTAATAACATTGGAGTGCGAGCGGATAAAAGAGCTCGGGTTTTGAGTATTGGGTATAGTAGAGAGAGAAGGCTTGTATGAGTTTGAATTAGAAGAGGTTGGCATGTTAGTAAGAGAGATCGTGTTGATCTCACTATCAGGCTTCGGAGTTGTGGTACTTTTGTCGGTTTTCGTGGTTATCATGTTCGGGGTTCGGGCAGTTGTAGTAGACGAGCTTTCTGAGCTGGCGACAGAAGCGAAGGTAGTCGATGCGTTGTTCTTTTTGGTTTGTTGTTGTAGAATAATACGGGCTTCAAGGAAGCTGCATTTCTTGCTTGTTTTTATGCAGAGAAGTTCTCTCTGGTATTGATATTTTGGGCATGTTGGAGAGGAGGCGGGATGATCGCCACTACAGTTCGCGCAGAAAATGCGAGTGCAGGGCACTGGAAGATGAGGAGTGAGATTGCAAGAAACGCAAGTTGCGGTGTTTTTGCAGTGTTTCATTGTGTGTCCCAGTAGTTGACAAGACTTGCACCTCATTGGATTAGGAAAGTATTCCCTAACCTTTACGGTATGCCAAGAGACGTCAAGCTTGCTCGGTAACTTGTGAGAGTCAAATGTGAGAGTTGTGAGAGTTAACCAGGAGAAGCAGATTACCATCACGTAAGGTTGATATAGAGGAGATTTCTTTGCTTATAAGCTTAAGAGAGCGGTGGACTGCGAAACAAGAGAATTCGGGTAGCGGTTAGTGGATTTGGATGCAACGACTATAAATCGTGGGTTTTTTTTGCTGGGTTAAGGGAAGTTCAGGGAAATCGACGGGAAGTTTTTGATATGGTGTTTTTTTTTTTTTGCTTTGGGGATAGCGCTAAGGCTGGCAAAGCGGTTATCACCAAGATTTGGTGGCCCGGGGGCCATGGAAATTATTTTTGGTGTGCACTTGAAAGAAAGTTGCTAGAACGACGTGCGCGAAGGGAAGATCGTAGGCCGAAAAATAGGCGAGAGAGTGAAAGAAGCAAATTGCAAGAAACCACTGATAGTTCGGAAGACAACGACGTCCGCACTCGAAGAGAGATAGTCGGTGACTGAAGATTTATTGCCCCCTTTATGTCTGTTCTAAAAGGAATTTGCATATTTATCTTTGAATGCTCCTTTTCAATATAGTGAACTATCTTTTCCCTCAATCCGCCTAATTGGTCGGTAACTATATTATTTATTTAATTTTTGACGGTGCCGACGAAGTGGCACCCTCAGGATTTTTAATTCCCAAGATATTTTTATTTTTATTGACGGATATTTCTACGTCGGCGTTCTCAGGATTTTTAGTTCCCAAGATATTTATATTTTTGTTGACGGATATTTCTACGTCGGCGTTCTAAGAATTTTTAATTCCCAAGATGTTTTTATTTTTATTGACGGATATTTCTACGTCGGCGTTCTCAGGATTTTTAGTTCCCAAGATATTTGTATTTTTGTTGACGGATATTTCTACGTCGGGTTTCCTTGGTTACTATTTGCCTGCCAATTTTGGTTCGGCTGCCGATTGTTATTAGATTTATTCTGGAGTTGAATCGGTGGATCAACATCCATTGGCTCGATAGCTTGTTGCTTTTGATTATTATTTTGCCAAAAATTTCCCTTTTGTGGCCAATTGTAATTTTGGTTATGATTAAAATTATTTCCCATTTTAGTGGTATTATTATTTTGCCGTATTTGATCAAATCGTCAGTTGTTTCCCCGATATTTACTTTCATTTTTAAATCCATTAAATCTATTTGCGAATTGAGCACGGAAGTTGTTTGATTCTAATTCTTGGACCTTTGCCAAAGCATTGGGTAAATCTGGTGGATTTAATGAGAAAAGAGTTTCTGAAATATTTCTCCTTATTGAATTGTTTGTTTTTTTGGTAATTACACTGTCCTTTCCGTATGTCATTATGGTTTTGCTTTTTTAGTAAGGTCATTTTTTTATTGACTTCGTTATAGTACTCAGTAATTGTCATTCGTCCTTGCTTGAGGATACTTAGTTCTGACTCGACAACATGTATTGGTCGTTTGTCACTATATATAAAGTCCAATCGGGATAAGATTGCTTTAAAGTTTAAAACTGTACCATGATTGGTAAGAGCATCATGGGCAGCTCCCATAATTTTATTTCGTAAAATTGTTAGGGCGATAAAATATTGTTCACTTTCAATTTTATAGAGACTCATTGCAGTTTCTGCAGCTTCCCTCCAACCTACATATTGTGTTGTTTCCCCTGTGAAATTTGGTAAGGATTTTACCACTTCAAGTGTTGTATCGCATTTTATAGCTGGGTCAATTGTTTGTGTTTTATAATCTTCCACAGTTTTTGAATCTGTGGCTAGCCTTCCTTCTTAACATTCTACTTTCCTGCTAACTTCATTCAATTGGGCGTTTATTAATCTGTTTATCAATTCTACTGTTAAACTGCCGGCTGTGGCTACACTGCCTGCAGAAAAATTTGGTGATGAACCTCCGGTTGCCATTGTTAGATTTAGTTCACAAAAGCTATTTATCAAATCTTCCAGAATTATTCTTTATATTTTTTTGTTAAATCTCGAATCTTACTTTTTGCAATATATAAATCTTATATTATTTTTCTCAAATTTACAGATCTTAAATTATAGTCTTTAATTTTTTTATTATTTTAAATTAATTCCTCACGATATTGTCCCGTTGGGGTCTTCCTTCTGTGTGGTTGGTGGTTGATAGTTGATGAATGGATAGAGAATGTCCTGTCTTCCTTCCTTGGTTTTTTTTGTTGGAGCGAGTTGTCGTTTTTATTTGAGAATGTTCTGCCTGGTTTTTCTTGTTGGAGTTGTCGTTTTATTTGTTTTTGTTGTTCTTGTTTATTTTTTTTTTTTTGTGCGTTGATTTTTTTTTAGTTTTTGTGTTCTTGTAATTGTTTGGTTTAAAATTTCGGTCCACCTTTTGTTTTAATTCACTCTTTATGGATTATTTCATTAATTAATTTCCATTTACTTTATTGTTAACGATTACTGTCACTTGGTAGTGTCGTTTGGTGGATGTTTTAATTTTTCCACTAAAAATGTTGAGTTGTTGACCGCGCGAGTTCCGTTTATGTTTAACTTATTTTTCATTAAACTATTTTTTGGAGCTTTATGTGACGCGGCCCCTTGAGTTGGGCGCCAGTTAAATTGTTTGTAGTTCGGTGAATTAAAAAAATGTAAATTTTATTTTTTAATTTCACAACTTGGTGTTAAACCTTTATTTATTAAACGCAAAAATTACAAGACACTTTTGATTTTTCTTAAAAATTTTTGTCAACCGTTCGCGGTCTCGGTCAAAATAGGACTGACTTCTTAATTCTAAATCTGATCCAAAGAACCTCGGCCATCAGTTGTGTTTAGATTAGAGGCTTAAGATGAAACTGTCGCATCTTATTGTGAAATTCGATTACGCTGATCGATGCAATTTGGTGGGTACTTGAAACGCAAAAGGCGTAATTGATTGGGCTTCGGAGGGAAGCTGATGTTTACTTTTGATTTTGATTTGTTTATGGGGAACCGAGATCGGACCTCAGAGCCAAAGACAAAGCCGAACGCAAATGCAGAGTTTGAAAATTCATAAGTGGAAAGCCATAAGTGACCTGGATTTATGGGTTGGATAATTGAGCCAAAGACAAAGCCAAAGGCAAATGCAGAGATTGAAAATATTGTTTATAAAAGCCATAAGTGGCCTGTATTTACGGGTTGGATAACTTTCATGCAAGTACGGATATATGTTAGGGCAAGTGGGGCATATGTTGGCACAGTGGAACGTTGATAAGTGGACTGTATATGTTTTGTCGGTTATATATTACCTGAAACTTGAGGCAGAAAATATTTGGAAATATATGTACATGCGAATGGATAACGGAGAGGTCAAAAACGTCGACGAATATGGCGAAGCACACAAAACGGAGACGGATGGAAAACTTTGTAGAATTTGTAGAAAATCCCAAGCTGCCGTTGTGTCGGAAAACTTGGACTTGGAGTTCACACGGTAGGAAAAAAAAACAAATCTTGCAGCAGTGTGAACGAAATTTAATGTTCGGACCACTGCTGAAGACCGACAGAGAGACGGAGACGGAAAAATCGTACTTATTTTTGGGCGGAACAATGCCGGGAACTGCTGGTAGTGAATATCCAAAAAATATATCCGGCTCGAAGGACCAAAATGTTGTAGGGGGGCGTTGTTGCCGCAAAAGATTCCAGAATTAAGGATGAAATAAGAAGTCGGGGGCGTCTTCGGGGTAAATTAAAAAAAAACGCCTTCAGCTTAACTCCACTGCTAACAAGAGATTGACTTACCTTGCACAATAAAATGACGATCGACGACAACCAACGAGCGAGAGAGAGTGCACAGAGGGGCGAGTGCGAATGCCCTCTTCAGCGAGGGTGCGCCTTCAGCGCGGATGCGCTCTTATGCACAGCTGAGTGGCACAACGGCCCTTCACCTAAACAGGTTTAATTTAATGCCTAAAAGGCTTCGTCAAATTTTCATTATGGTGATCTATAGGAAATAGCCTATGATACAACTTTTAGTGTTTTGAGCTCATAGAAATAAGGCGCCAAAGAGGTGACTTAATTATTTATCTGAGAAATAAGGCTCATAGAAATAAGGCGCCAAAGAGGCGACCTAATTATTTATCTAATCTGAGGCTTGCATAATAATTGCAGATATAGAGCTCCTTAAACAAAAAGTTGTTTGATACAGTAAAGTTCCTGATGATGGCATTAATTTATTTTCATCTAACGAAGTTAACAATTACAATTCCATAATTCCAATTCAATTAGCACAAATGGGGACCGAAGAGTTGGTTTTATTTGCTGTTGATAGAGTAAAAACTGCAAACATATCTGCACGAAATAGCAAACATGGTCAAAGATATGGTCAAAATATGAAAACCTCTGAAACCATATGTTCTTTATCTTAAAACAAATGGTACCCGTCAATATAGACACAAGAGACGGACTTTTAAATGTAATAACTAGTTAACTGATGCAAATTGACCATCGCTTAGTGAAAGTCTCAAATTTAAGGACGTGACTTGGGATAACCGCCAGATCAAAAGTTCGGAACAGTCTCGGTCCCGAATGGACTCCATTAGTAAAATCCTCTCGAATTTTTTAATGCGGAAGATCAGAGCATACTCCTGTGGCGGAGCATACTTACCATTTTCAATTGTTTCTGCTAAGGCTATTACCATTCACAACAGTCAAGGAGCAACATATATCAACGTCGCCGTGCATCTTAAAAGAGGCATCAAGCGAGCTTATCTATGTGTTCGATACGTCTTCGATTAACCCGTTTCTTAAGACCAACCATGTTTAATTGCCCTGACAGCAATAGTTTTTTTCTCAACGTGAGTAAAATAGCGTCGTCTTTAATACTAGGATCAGCCATGATCAGGACCATGTTGTTGTTGTGCAAGCATACTTAGAATGGTTTATCTGGTCGAATAGAAAACAAAACCGCGTTTGAAATATTTGTTACACCCTAAAAATCTAGACTTATTTAAAAACAAGAAAGACTTATTTAACCTGCGACTGATGCAGGAGCTTAGAGATGACGTGTCGTCTGAAGGATTCCCCGAGAAGGGGAATCAGCCTAATACTGTGCCGTCAGCCTTACACCGTGCGACTCCAACAACACTGCATGCGAAAACGAGAGGTATACCAATTACAAAAGTTCATCAACGAATTTGCTGTCACCGAGGACGGCGACTACTTTAAGGGGGAAGTAGTTAACAACCAACACCCAGCTTAGGCTGAGCAGGCCAATTCATATTCCCTTTACTAATATTAATAATTTTATTATCAATCATTTATTAATGTTAATCATTTTATTATTAATCATTATTAAATTTTCTATATCGCTCATGTAAGGTCCACTCCCATATGCTGAGCCAGCATATTGCGTCATTCTGGGCCGTGGCTTTGTCTCAGTGGTGGACAGCGATCCTATGACTTGTGCAAATTGTGCATCGTCAGCGGTTTTCCTCGGGCATCCGGTTATGCATGATCTTTTGTTAGTTCTTAAGTTTTCAATTTCGATTCTTATTCAATGAAACGAAGATAGCTAAAACAAGCTGCGGCTCTGCCGTTAATATTTATTACTTGACAAATTGGTTATTGTGCCTCAAGGACCATAGCATCGTAGCTCGTACCTCCCATCGTAAACGTAAAACGGTTTATACCGTTAAACATATCTAATAAAAGATTGATTGATTATTCAATTTTACATAACTTTTATTTAAAGTTAATTTAAATGTATACAATAAAAAAAAATAATATATTACATCTTAAACAAAACTGCGAATAATAAATCATTGAATTAAATTTATTTGATTATGGAAACTGCAAAGAGAAAGAATTAGAATTATAATATTTTTCAATGGTTTTAAGGTACTTACAATGAAATGTGGTGCTGAAAATAGTACTGCTAGGGTCGCTATAATGGTAAATAATGTAAAAATTATAAGACACAATCGATCGACGACCATAGCTGCAAATTTCCAATCACGTGTAATGTCGCCCGTCTCGTCTTCTTTTTTGAGCTGTTTTATAAAAATAGATTGTCTTTTTTATTAATATGTCATAAATATAGGTTTAAGAATAAATTATTATGCCCTTGCAGATCGGAAATGGTATTTGGTAAAACTAACAACTTTGGTATTTTTGAAGATGGGACTTGGGAATTTTTTTTTAATATTTTATTGTAATTAATTCGTTTTATTATGATATTCTGATAAGCATCGGCCACATATATCCAATGCTTGCGAATATATCCGCTTTCAACTGCAAGGGTATATAAGTTAACTGAAGTAAACTGCGCATCGGCAATGTCCGATTACACAGCCACACAAAAATATGTTTTCTACTATATGTGTTTCCACACTATATGTTTTCGGGGTCGCTGAATCCGAATGCAAGGTCCAAAAAACCCCAGCACGTCAGGGTTCTGACATAACCTCAAAAAACCTCATACAAAATTATATTGGAGTCCGTGGGTCAGACCATGTTTATTATATGTTTTCAGGGTCGCTGAATCCGAATCCGAGGTCTAAAAAACTCCAGAATGTCAGGGTTACGACATAACCTCAAAAACTTGATAAAATCGGATTCGGATTTAGCGACCCTGAAAACATATAATAAACATGGTCTGACCCACGGACTCCAATATAATTTTGTATGAGGTTTTTTGAGGTTACGTCAGAACCCTGACGTGCTGGGGTTTTTTGGACCTCGGATTCGGATTCAGCGACCCCGAAAACATATAGTAAACATGGTCTGACCTCCAGACCCGAAAAAATATTTTTTTTTGTGTGGCTGTGTTATCCTATACATAGCCGGCGAACACTGCATATTTGCGTGGCGGCTATGCATTTATTTTCGTTAGCTTTAAGCTCTACTTAATAAAAAAGTACTCATTCCATACTCCGGCATTGCCGTAATCGTAAATTCATTTTATTGAATTGATCACCGCGCCTCAAGGGCCGTGATAACGGAGCAAGAGCTCTCACCATAATTCCTGTTATAGAAGGAATCTCCCTCGGTAGCCGCCAAAAACTCAATCAATATTTACTACCTAAAAGGAGAAGCAACCCCCTCGGCAACCGCCAGGGACACCCAAGGGATAAATTAATATAATTAAATATACCCTGACCAATTTATTACTAATTGGCGCCCAACGTGAAAGATCATGTAAGTGAGCAATTTTTTTCGTAAAACTTTCTACGTCTGCATTAGATTAAAAAAAAGGAAAGTTTTGTCCCTCACACTGCCAGAGAAAATCTGCAGCCCCACTAACAATTCACATTAATTAATTCTCATTAATTTGTTGACGGTTTAGTATTAACACATTAAATTTTATGCGGTTATTTTATTTTTTTATATTTTTATATAAGCCATTTTCGGGATATTTACTTTCCCCCATTGCTTGCACTTATGTTTTTTGTGAATAAAGAAATGTTTTTAAACAACAACACAGAAAGTTGCAGAATTACAAAATTTTTAGTCAAGGCAATTTCCCAGTGACTCTGAGTCCGAGACCGAAGGGTCTGTCAGACTTTGGTGTGGCCTGAAGAGCGCAACAAGCGCCGATGCTACCGCACTCACATCCGCGAATATGGCTTTCAGCATGGAGAAAATGACGGCCATTATACAGGCGGCCATTAACCATGCCGTCCAGTAAGCCAATCTCGAAAGCCAGCGTAGAGAAAATGAACGAAAAATTACATCTTTAGGAATTATGTAAATAGCTTACGCCATTATGTTTTTATTAGGAGCAAAACAAGAGGCCTTGCCGATGCCGTGCTATCTTCGTTTGCCACTGTGCTAAATTTCGACGCGATCACAGGTCGACTCGATTTTACGTACAGTGATAAGCATTAGATTCACGTCATCGAGCAGGAAATGGGTAGTCTCCGACAGGGAAATCTGACCCTCCTACCATACTATGACGAGGTCGAGAAAAAACTCCTCTTGCTCACCGACAAAGCCACCATGTCGTACCAAGTCTCGGCGGGAAAAGTTTTGTGTGACAAATTCCGGGATGACGCACTCGAAGTATTGATCTTGGGACTCAAGCGCAGTCTTACGGATGTCCTCTTTTCGGCTAAGCCTCGCTTTGGCTCAAGAAGTGGAGTCCAACCATGAAAGGTACTTCTTCGCGGCCTCGTTTGCGAGAAGCCAGGAGGACAGGAATAAAAAACAATATCCGAAAGCGCAAGATCACCGACAGGCTCCTGCGCAGACAAATTCCCAGACAGGGGGAAGACATTCCTAGACATTCCCACTGGCAAAAATCCTAACTACACCATATCACACAAGGTGCAAGTACACTCTGCTCCACGAGTGGAGGAACATTGACACATCACTGTCCAAGATGCTTAAGCCATCTAAAGCACCGGCATACCAAAACAGGAAGCCGGCCATGTCCGATCGATCGGGCCCGCGCAAAAGTGCAAAGGGTTAACCACGTCGCACAGAGCACGCGCGACTCAAGAAATTGACGACGACGGCATTTAAGAATATGATTCGGACGTCATTAATTTTTTAGGGGAAAATCGCTGACACCCGTCATCAGACGAAGAGTAGCGGAGGTAGAAATGAAACTTTTAATAGACATGGGCGCGTCCAAAAAATTTCATCCGTCCATACGAAGGATTGGAAGGTGTCTGCCCAGTAGTTGCGCCATTTTTGTTACATTATATCCATGGCGTTACCACGATCACCAAGAAATGCTTCGTATCCCTATTCAACTTGAAGGCCACGTTCTTCATCTTACCAGATTGGTCCTCCTTTGATGCCATCATCGGTCTTGACCTGTTAAAACAGGCAGGACATCGCTTTGCCTAGCTTCCGGTCCCCTCAAATTGGGCTTTGAAGTAAAAAGGCTAGAATTCCAATCACTCCCAAACGAAAATTTTACTGAAGTGGACTACTCAAAAATGCGGCTGGAGTTAGACTTTCGCAAACTAACAATACCAGATCGCTATCCCACGGCAAATATCTCTATAATTTAGGAAAATTATAGAGAAATTTGCTCTAGGAAATTTAGGCGAGGCCAAACACTTTACAACGCTCGATTTGAAGTCCGGCTATCACCAAATTACACTGGCAGGGCGTGACCATGAGATACCTTCCTTTTCCGTTAACGGAAGAAAATACAAGTTTCGCCGACTGCCATTCGGGTTGAGGAATGCTGCCAGCATCTTCCAGAGAACCATCGATGACATACTGCGAGAGCAGATTGGCAAATTTTGCTATGTCTCAGAGGACGAAAACGCTCATATATGGCACGTAGACTGTGCTCTAAAGAGCCTGCACGACGCCAACATGAGGGTGTCAGCGCAAAAATCGGTCTTTTTAAAAAAAAACATCAATTTTTTGGGGCTTATGGTCACCATCAATGGGACTACTACAGAACCGAAAAAAGTCTGGGCCATCCAGGAATTCCCGGAGCCTAAAAATGTGTTTGAATTAAGGTCATTCATGGGCTTGGCTAGCTATTAAAGATGCTTTATTAAAGATTTTGCGTCAATAGCTAAGCCCATTTCGAGCATTTTAAAAGAGGAACATGGAAATGTCTGCAAATAAAGGTCAAGAAACATCCAGGTACAGCTTAGCGAGCCGCAACGGCTAGCTTTTGAAAAGCTGCGTAACATCCTGGCCTCTGAGGATGTCATCCTTAGATACCCTGAATACAAAAAGGCATCTGATCTAACGACAGACGCCTCAGCATACGGCATTAGCGCAGTGTTTTCCCAAGAGGGACGACATATTACTATGATCTTTAGAACCTTAAAGAAGAAAGAGGTAGTTAACCCTTTAACGAAAGAAAGCTGTTAGCCATAGTCTGGGTGCTAGAAAAGCTGCGTCACTACTTATATGCGGTCAAAGATATAAATATCTTCACTGACCACCAACTGCTGACCTACGCGGTATCGTATTCCAATCCGAACACAAAAATCAAAAGGTGGCAAAGACAACCATTACAAGCATGGCAAAGACAACCTCGTCGCTACAAGACAGGCGATGGGAGCGAATCCCATCTCGTGTAGGAGCTGCACATAGACATTTTCTCCACGGATAAAAAGTATTTCTTTACGTTCCAACCATCGTTGAACTCGCATTCCATCGTGGCCATCCTGGAAAACCACTTCGGCGTTAGCATCTCAAATGCGCCGCCCCTCTAGTGTCTCAAACGGACAAGTGGAACGCTTCACAGCACTCTGGTAGAGCTTGCTAGATGCCTTAAAATCGATAAAGGCATTAGCGATACCGTAGAGCTGATCCTACTAGATACGGCCAGATATAAAAAATCTTTTCATTCGGTCATCGACAAGAGGCCGGCCGATGTGGTTCGGACACAATCGAATGAGCCACAATACAAAATACAGGATAAGATAAAACTCGCCCAGGACAAACTCCGGAACAGGGAAAACGCTTTCCGACATAATAGAGTGTTCGAGGTTGGCAAAAAAGTCCTAGTGAAGTCCAACAGACGCTTGGGAAACAAACTCTCACTGTTATGTGAAGAAAAAACCGTTGAAGCGGACATGGGGACCACAATCCTCATTAAGGGAGGGTGGTCCGCAACGACAACCTTAGGTAGGCCGATAATTTTTCTTTTTTTATTGTACTTCTTTCTTGCTACTTGGCATAAGTTTTTACTACCATTTTCTTATTTTTAATCACGCTTTAGTGGTGGGCTACCCAATTGCCCAAAGTTTACAGCAAATTCAAATTGCAGGTTTACATATACCTGATTACAATACCTGATTACATATACCATATACCTGATTTTCCAACCATATACCTGGTAATATGGTTGGCCGCAAAATCGGCACGTGTCACGGACTCTCTAAAGCCAAATACATTCCCATCGTTGATGGCCGGATTCTAGTATGGGATATATTCGCGTTCGTAAAACACTCAGCGAATCTCTCAGAAAAAGGCGTGTCATAGAGAAACCTAATGGGATGATCAACATGTTCCCTCAGTCTCACATGCAGAAACTCTTAGTTGTTGATGTCGCCCATCTACGCGACCTTTTCGACTCGTTGAGCATCCATCATAGGGTAGCAAGAAGCTTAGACTTCCTAGGGACCGCGTTGAAAGTAGTGGCAGGAACGTCGGACGCGGATGACTTTGAAAAAATTAAATTTAGGGAATGTTTGGTCTTTGAGCGTTTTCAATGCCGTAAATAAAAAGCCGAATTTGTTAATTTTAAACGTTACAAAAAATGTTTATTCCAGCATGCAGATGAAGCCGGATGATCCGCAGATAGACCAGCCTATGGTGCATGCACGGACTCAAGTAAATACAGAGAGAGGGCGGCCCGACAAGTCACATCGAGCTAAAGCTCTCGAAAGTGGAGAGGGCGGCCCGACCTAGACATTGCCGAGCTAAAACTCTCCATAGAATGGGAGTAGTTAACTGCGCAACGGCAATATCCGAATATCGAAGAGCTCGCTCTGGCCAAACTGCTGACACAGCGTCTGACCGGATGCCCATACATAGCCGGCAAACACTGCATATTTGATTGGCCGCTATGAGGTCAATTTTTGTTAGCTTTAAGTTTCAGTTTGTATTCGAGCTTCACTGAATAAAGAAGTACTCATTCCATACTCTGGCATTGCCGTAATCGTAAATTCTTTTTAGTGAATTGATCACCGCGCCTCAAGGGCCGTGATAACGGAGCAAGTGTCCCACCCTGATTCCTGTTAGAAAAGGCAGAAAAAACCAAGAAAAATGTACTATGGCTGGTTCCACGACAAACGGCTGGCAGATGAGAGAGGAAAAGAGAGAATTATATTTTTAGATCGTAACATCTTTGTAACGATGAAAGTTTGAAACGTTCAAATCGAACCAGTGTGAGAGCAAAGAGATCAGAAATACCTTCTACCATCCTTCCTCTTCAGCTCTTTTTTTGGTATGGATTCTAGCGCTTACTTCAAAACCAAGTTTAAGTATCATAAAATAAACTTCGAGGGTAGCCTAGATGGATAGTGCGCGGTTCTTATTCATGGGGTTCTGGGTTCGATTTCATTAGCGGGCGGTTGTTCCAATTTTCATAAAGTTTTAGTTTTATGATTCATTTTATATATACTTTTATTTTTTTATTTTTTTTTTACTTTTAATTTTTACGTTATTATTATTATTTTTAATTGCATTCTATTACAATGGTTGTAAAAATAAGTGACGGACGTGTCGGATGACAAAATGCCGGAAGGACTTCCTTGAAATTTTATTAGCTCTTTATTAGCGGGACATAATGAAGAATAAAACAATTTTACAATTGTAAAAATAAAGAAAAATATTACAATTAAAGAAAAAAAATAATAATAATTATAAAAGAAAGAAAAAGTGTAAAGTCCTTACGAGGATTTGAACACAGAAAAATTATACATAGAGCAACTACTCTATCCATTACACTTCCACCCTGTCTCGATCTTAGAAGATTAAGAATACTATTTGTTCTACTAACTACCACATCGGCGCCTTGAAAACAGAAACGAGAAATTGAAATTTAAATTTGTTGTAAGCCAAAACATTTTTACGCCGTCGTGCGAGCAGTCACACATACATACAAAGGTTTACATTTTTATTAACGGATACATTTAGATTGTATATTGTAATTAATTTGTTTTATTATGATATTCTCATAAGGATCGGTCAACTATATCCGATGGTAACGATGTATATCCGGTTTGAACTGCAAGGGCTTATCAACTTCGGCTCCGCCCGAAGTTAGCTTTCCTTTCTTGTTTATTATAATAAATTTGGTTATATTATTATATTCTTATCAGGATTGGCCAACAATATCCGATGTTTGCGATATATATCCGGTTTTTACTGCAAGGATATATCATCTTCGACTCCGCCCGAAGTTAGCTTTCCTTTCTTGTTTTACTTGTGATATTACGCTCGCTATGAACGGAATGCGTTCCAAATACGAACTCACAAACTCTCCAAATATCGCCAATGTTCGCGGTAATAACTTCCGGAAGGAAAGTCGTGCTCAAGATTCCTTTGAAAGCGCGCAGTGAAGAAGTTCGCAAAAAGGGTTCGCAACCTTGAACGGATTGGGAACGCACAAGCGCATGCAACTTGACGAGAGAACTCTGTGGAGCGGAGACAAGAACAGTTGCGAAACACAACTGAGAACTCTACTTGGAGGGGTATTCCGGAAATTTGAATACTTGAACTCATTCGTGACATTGATGTATAAGCGATCCATCGAGAGGACCCCGAGGAGCAACGACGAGAGCAGTTGGGAAACACTGCTGACCATGCCACTCGGAAGATCAATCCAGAGCATTGAATCTCATAAGACTCAGACGAACGTGCCTGAGCATCGACAACGACGAAGGGATTCTGAGGTCAGGAAGCTAGAACGGGAGAGGGACGCTGATAAAAGGAGAGCAACCCAAAGCTAGTCGCACCGTAATATGGACGCACGAGCTCAACTTTCAGAGGAAGAACTGGAATATGAACTAGAACAACACCAAAATAGGATTCCACCATCAGCCAGGGATCTCTATCACAGAAACATAACGAAAGGCCTCCTAAACGTTGGCAACGCTTCCTCTCCTAAACGTTGGCAACGCTTTTTATTTGTCAAGAAAATGTCACAGAACGTCCGGCAAATGTAACTTTTGCAACACTTGTCGTCGTGCCATCTCTCTTGCCAAACTCCCATAACACTCTAATGGGTATGACTTCTCAGAAATTCTTGAGTGCTTAAATGGACTCACCTGTCTCGAAGAACGACTATTTCACCAAGAATCACTTATATGAGAATAATTTCCCTCGGCTATGAAAGGCGATACGGAATCAGAGGGGCAATAGTGAACGTTCAGATTTCAGCTCCTGATATTGCGACTGCGCTTTCGCGCTTTTTGGTCTTCATCCATGTCGTACAAGTCTATTTAAGAGTCGGCAATCGGCATTTAAAAGTCGGCAGTCTAGGCCCTGTCGATGCCAAGCTATCTTCGTTTGGCACTGTGCTAAATTTCGACGCGATCACAGGTCGACTCGATTTTACGTACAGTGATAAGCATCAGATTCACGTCATCGAACAGGAAATGGGTAGTCTCCGACAGGGAAATCTGAACCTCCTACCATACTATGACGAGGTCGAGAAAAGACTCCTCTTGCTCACCAACAAAGCCACCATGTCGTACCAAGTCTCGGCGGGAAAACTTTTGTGTGACAAATTCCGGGATGACGTACTCCGAGTATTCATCTTGGGACTCAAGCGCAGCCCTACGGATGCCTTCCTTTCGGCTAAGCCGAAGGATATGCCATCAGCCCTCGTTTTGGCTCAAGAAGTGGAGTCCAACCACGAAAGGTACTCCTTCGCGGCTTCGTTTGCGATAAGCCAAGAGGACAGGGATAAAAAACAATATCCAAAGGCGCAAGAACACCGACAAGCTCCTGCGCAGACAAATTTCCAGACAGGCACTGTCAAAAATCCTTACTACACCATATCACTCAAGGTGCAAGTACACTCTGCTCCACGCAGTGGAGGCACCCCCGAACCCATGGACATTGACTCATCGCTGTCCAAGATGACTAAGCCATGGGCATACCAAAACAGGAAGCTGGCGGTGTCCGATCGATCGGGCCCACACAAATGACAGAGGGTTAACGAGGAAGTTAAAGAGGTATACCGCCGCAGCTTCACGCGCGACTCAAGAAAATGACGACGACGGCATTAAAGAATATGATTCGGACGTTATTAATTTTTTATCCCCTGCCACCCGTCATCAGACGAAGAGTAGCGGGGTTAGAAATGCAACTTTTAATAGACACGGGCGCGTCAAAAAATTTCAGTGGACTGCTCAAAAATGCTATGCGACAGGAAAAAATCCAAGCTCTCCAACTCACAAAACAACAAAGTTACAGCATTTCCGATCAATCAGTTATATTGCAGCTATAGGATATAGTCGCCGATTCCGACTTATATACAGAGTGCAAAGGAAAGAAGGGTGGGTGCAAAGTTTCAAGTCGATAGCTTTAAAACTGAGAGACTAGTTTGCGTAGAAACAGACAGAGGAACAGACAGACGGACATGCTTATATCAACTCAGGAGGTTATACTGATCAAGAATATATGTATTTACATGATGTCTGCGATGCACACTTTTGACCAAAATTATAATACCCTCAAGGGTATAACAAGAAAGGAAAGCTAACTTCGGGCGGAGCCGATGTTTATATACCCTTGCAGTTAAAACCGGATATATATCGCAAACATCGGATATATTTGGCCGATCCTTATGGGAATATGAATATATAATCCAATTTATTATAATACAAATCTAAAAAAAGTCCCAAACTTCTATCTTCAAACATACCAAAGTTGGTATTTCTACCAAAAACCATTTCCGATCGTTCAGTTATATGGCAGCTATAAGATATAGTCGGCCGATCGTTATGAAATTTGGTAGGTCGGATCAACTAACCAAAAGTGTAATCTGTACCAAGTTCCAAGCGAGTCAAGCGAACTGGAAATTGCAATCGTTTAAAGTCAAACGGAAGATCATTCGGATTCAATGGTATTCGAGGAATACATACATTTTCACCTGCGTACTTTCCGTTAATAATGGTTGCATCAATCGAATTCGGCATAAGTCTTATAACCGCAAGTCGATTACCGTTGCCAAGCCGCGGTGGATTTAAATTACGCCATATCATAATAACTTTACCAACTTTTAGTTTCAAGTTATGTGGTGGAAATCCTTTAAACACCAAAGAGTTCAAAAACGCCGTTGGATAATTTACTACATCATCGGGATTTGTTATCGAATCAACTGATTTGTATGTCACCAAACCACCATTAAGTTGATTGAATGGTGAAATTCAGTGCGTGTAAATCATTATTATTTGCGGCAAGAATTGCTCGTTGACTTAACCAAGCATAATTCTGATAATTCTCACTAATGTTTAGGAAAACAATTACAATAATAATTCTGATAATTCTCACTAATGTTTGGGAAAACAATTACAATAAGAGCTAATTGAGAGTCTAAAAATCGGGAAAAGTCGTTGGTAAGAGTAATTAATCCAGATCCGGCATCAACTGGGACTTTTCCATTTCCAACAGCTAACAATCGTTTTGAAAATTGTGCGAAAATTGTGATCATTTTGAAGTTCAACTCTCATTTTGTGGTTAGCGCTGTTTTCACGTTACTCCATAAAGGTGATCCCTTCAGGCATGCATTCAACTCCTCCGCAGGCGTTCCACGGGGAATTAATGGCAACGTCTGCCTGAAATCGCCTACCAACAATATCATCAAGCTGCCAAAGAAATATATAATACTGCATGAGTATCTATTGTGTATAAAATTAAGTGGCAACTTAAGCGTAGAATGTGCAGTACGATCGCCATTTAGAAGAGTCGCCGAAATTCCAGATGACGCTATGTCACATTCCATGTCACATCTTGATCGAATATTGGCCAAAATTAATGAAATGAGAAATGTTTTCTCTGTTCCTCCAGGTGCGTCCAGGACGAATAGACCACCATTGTCGACCGCTTGCACTAATATTTCGTATACTTGTTTTTGCTGTTCATTCAGCAACGGAATAATAATTCAGAATAAGTTCATTATTCCGAACGAATTTCTGCAATGAATCAACATTGTATTGCAGCTCTCGATTTAATTTTTGGTTGAATGCATCGTGCATCGTGCGATTTGGCGCAATCATTTCTACTTCAATCAGTAGCTTGTTTGCAATAGTCTAGCATTGTTTGACTTTTCCACTTGCGCAGCACAATTCAGCCGTTTCTCTTTTGAACTTTAACTCATAGCAATATCAGCATATAGCCGGCATTGGTCCAATATCAAAATTTTCATCATCACAGTAGTTCGCAGTGGGATCACATTGGAATGCCAAGCGATTATGAGTATGATGCCAATGATTTTCGTGTGTCCAGGCGTTGCAACGCTAAATTGGAATATTAAAATTTGGTTACTCTTTTTATGCGCGCAGCTAAAATTGGAAAAAATCTTGGAAAAAATTTTGAATTTGGAAAAAATCTTTTCATTGTTAGTACTTCCAGTACCGGCCGTACTTCCAGTTCTTATAATATCCCCGGTAAGCTCCTCGGCAGCATTCAGCATCGACACAATTCTTGATATATTTCCGTCCTTATACAAGCGGCTACTTGCAGGCAACAACAATTCATCCGTCGAGACTTTCTCCGAAATGCCTGATAGTTTGTTGATTTGAGTTATTCTGCATCACTCTGAAATACTTTTCACTGGGCGTACAACATTTCTAAATGATGATCTTTCCATCAACACCTGAGGTATTTCTAGCTATTCTTTATTCCTTTTTTCAAAAGCTGCCTTATTTATATCGCATTTCTTCCACTACTGGACAAGCCCACTGTTAAAACTACTATTTTTTCATATTTATTTGCTTCTCCTAATTGCATTAGTTATATACAAAAAAATTAAAATTAAAGCTTTCCATTACGAAGAACTTTTTAGTGGGGATCGTTTGGCCGTGCCATACTAAGAAAAGTGCGCGCTTCGACACTGACATTCTTCCTAAAAACTGAAATAACTTGTAGATACGCAGGACTACGCACTTCATTTTTGACATTTCGGACAGATAATAATTCACTTTAGCAAACAATTGCAACCAGAGTGAATCCAGGTGAATATGTTAAGTTCTACTTCACTAAAGACTGGTGTACGCTCTATTCCGCACATTGTTAATACACTCGAAATCCACTACAATTTATAAGTAATACATATACTGACACGTCACAAGCACAGATTTTCTATGTAGCACATACCTTAATAGTTGTTAAAAACCAAACTTGCACTAGAATAATCGTAAATTGCACTATTTTTTCAAATATTCAACCAATAAGTAA
>JAECXV010000084.1:0-11297 GCA_018153235.1 Drosophila malerkotliana malerkotliana
GATAACCCGCCAATACGTGAAGTGCCTGGCCATTCCCTGCCAAGGCCTGGAGTGCCTAGCCGATTCCCTGCCAGCTGATAACCCGCCAATACGTGAAGTGCCTGGCCAATTTCCTGCCAAGGCCTGGAGTGCCTAGCCGATTCCCCTGCCAGCTGATAACCCGCCAATACGTGAAGTGCCTGCCCGATCTCCCCTGCCAAGGCCTGGAGTGCCCAGACGATTCCCCTGCCGACGCGTGGAGTGCTTGGCCGATCCCCTGCCAGCTGATAACCGCCAATCCGTGAAGTGCCTGGCCAATTTCCCTGCCAAGGCCTGAAGTGCCTGGTCGATCCCCATGCCGAGGCGTGGAGTGCCCAGCCGATTCCCCTGCCGACGCGTGGAGTGCTTAGCCGATTCCCCTGCCAGCTGATAACCCGCCTACGTGAAGTGCCTGGCTGATTTCCCTGCCAAGGCCTGGAGGCCCAGCCGATTCCCTGCCGACGCGTGGAGTGCTTGGCCGATCCCCTGCCAGCTGATAACCCGCCAATACGTGAAGTGCCTGGCCAATCTCCCTGCCAAGGCCTGGAGTGCCCAGACGATTCCCCTGCCGACGCGTGGAGTGCTTGGCCGATCCCCTGCCAGCTGATAACCCGCCAATACGTGAAGTGCCTGGCCAATTTCCCTGCCAAGGCCTGGAGTGCCTAGCCGATTCCCCTGCCAGCTGATAACCCGCCAATACGTGAAGTGCCTGGCCAATCTCCCTGCCAAGGCCTGGAGTGCCCGGTCGATCCCCATGCCGAAGTGTGGAGTGCCCAGCCGATTCCCCTGCCGACGCGTGGAGTGCCTAGCCGATTCCCCTGCCAGCTGATAACCCGCCAATACGTGAAGTGCCTGGCCGATCTCCTGCCAGGCCTGGAGTGCCCAGACGATTCCCCTGCCGACGCGTGGAGTGCTTGGCCGATCCCCTGCCAGCTGATAACCCGCCAATACGTGAAGTGCCTGGCCAATTTCCCTGCCAAGGCCTGGAGTGCCTAGCCGATTCCCCTGCCAGCTGATAACCCGCCAATACGTGAAGTGCCTGGCCAATCTCCCTGCCAAGGCCTGGAGTGCCCGGTCGATCCCCATGCCGAGGTGTGGAGTGCCCAGCCGATTCCCCTGCCGACGCGTGGAGTGCTTGGCTGATCCCCTGCCAGCTGATAACCCGCCAATACGTGAAGTGCCTGGCCAATTTCCCTGCCAAGGCCTGGAGTGCCTGGTCGATCCCCATGCCGAGGCGTGGAGTGCCCAGCCGATTCCCCTTCCGACGCGTGGAGTGCTTGGCCGATCCCTGCCAGCTGATAACCCGCCAATACGTGAAGTGCCTGGCCGATCTCCCTGCCAAGGCCTGGAGGCCCAGCCGATTCCCCTGCCGACGCGTGGAGTGCTTGGCCGATCCCCTGCCAGCTGATAACCCGCCAATACGTGAAGTGCCTGGCCAATCTCCCTGCCAAGGCCTGGAGTGCCCGGTCGATCCCCATGCCGAAGTGCGGAGTGCCCAGCCGATTCCCCTGCCGACGCGTGGAGTGCCTAGCCGATTCCCCTGCCAGCTGATAACCCGCCAATCCGTGAAGTGCCTGGCCAATCTCCCTGCCAAGGCCTGGAGTGCCCAGATGATTCCCCTGCCGACGCGTGGAGTGCTTGGCCGATCCCCTGCCAGCTGATAACCCGCCAATACGTGAAGTGCCTGGCCGATCTCCCTGCCAAGGCCTGGAGTGCCTGGTCGATCCCCATGCCGAGGCGTGGAGTGCCCAGCCGATTCCCCTGCCGACGCGTGGAGTGCTTGGCCGATCCCCTGCCAGCTGATAACCCGCCAATACGTGAAGTGCCTGGCCAATCTCCCTGCCAAGGCCTGGAGTGCCCGGTCGATCCCCATGCCGAAGTGTGGAGTGCCCAGCCGATTCCCCTGCCGACGCGTGGAGTGCCTAGCCGATTCCCCTGCCAGCTGATAACCCGCCAATACGTGAAGTGCCTGGCCGATCTCCCTGCCAAGGCCTGGAGTGCCCAGACGATTCCCCTGCCGACGCGTGGAGTGCTTGGCCGATCCCCTGCCAGCTGATAACCCGCCAATACGTGAAGTGCCTGGCCAATTTCCCTGCCAAGGCCTGGAGTGCCTAGCCGATTCCCCTGCCAGCTGATAACCCGCCAATACGTGAAGTGCCTGGCCAATCTCCCTGCCAAGGCCTGGAGTGCCCGGTCGATCCCCATGCCGAGGTGTGGAGTGCCCAGCCGATTCCCCTGCCGACGCGTGGAGTGCTTGGCCGATCCCCTGCCAGCTGATAACCCGCCAATACGCGAAGTGCCTGGCCAATTTCCCTGCCAAGGCCTGGAGTGCCTGGTCGATCCCCATGCCGAGGCGTGGAGTGCCCAGCCGATTCCCCTGCCGACGCGTGGAGTGCCTAGCCGATTCCCCTGCCAGCTGATAACCCGCCAATACGTGAAGTGCCTGGCCGATCTCCCTGCCAAGGCCTGGAGGCCCAGCCGATTCCCCTGCCGACGCGTGGAGTGCTTGGCCGATCCCCTGCCAGCTGATAACCCGCCAATACGTGAAGTGCCTGGCCAATCTCCCTGCCAAGGCCTGGAGTGCCCGGTCGATCCCCATGCCGAAGTGCGGAGTGCCCAGCCGATTCCCCTGCCGACGCGTGGAGTGCCTAGCCGATTCCCCTGCCAGCTGATAACTCGCCAATCCGTGAAGTGCCTGGCCAATCTCCCTGCCAAGGCCTGGAGTGCCCAGACGATTCCCCTGCCGACGCGTGGAGTGCTTGGCCGATCCCCTGCCAGCTGATAACCCGCCAATACGTGAAGTGCCTGGCCGATCTCCCTGCCAAGGCCTGGAGTGCCTGGTCGATCCCCATGCCGAGGCGTGGAGTGCCCAGCCGATTCCCCTGCCGACGCGTGGAGTGCTTGGCCGATCCCCTGCCAGCTGATAACCCGCCAATACGTGAAGTGCCTGGCCGATCTCCCTGCCAAGGCCTGGAGTGCCTGGTCGATCCCCATGCCGAGGCGTGGAGTGCCCAGCCGATTCCCCTGCCGACGCGTGGAGTGCTTGGCCGATCCCCTGCCAGCAGATATCCCGCCAATACGTGAAGTGCCTGGCCAATTTCCCTGCCAAGGCCTGGAGTGCCTGGTCGATCCCCATGCCGAGGCGTGGAGTGCCCAGCCGATTCCCCTGCCGACGCGTGGAGTGCCTAGCCGATTCCCCTGCCAGCTGATAACCCGCCAATACGTGAAGTGCCTGGCCGATCTCCCTGCCAAGGCCTGGAGGCCCAGCCGATTCCCCTGCCGACGCGTGGAGTGCTTGGCCGATCCCCTGCCAGCTGATAACCCGCCAATACGTGAAGTGCCTGGCCAATTTCCCTGCCAAGGCCTGGAGTGCCTGGTCGATCCCCATGCCGAGGCGTGGAGTGCCCAGCCGATTCCCCTGCCGACGCGTGGAGTGCCTAGCCGATTCCCCTGCCAGCTGATAACCCGCCAATACGTAAAGTGCCTGGCCGATTTCCCTGCCAAGGCCTGGAGGCCCAGCCGATTCCTGCCTACTGATAACCCGCCAATACGTGAAGTGCCTGGCCGATCTCCCTGCCAAGGCCTGGAGGCCCAGCCGATTCCCCTGCCGACGCGTGGAGTGCTTGGCCGATCCCCTGCCAGCTGATAACCCGCCAATCCGTGAAGTGCCTGGCCAATCTCCTGCCAAGGCCTGGAGTGCCCAGCCGATTCCCCTGCCGACGCGTGGAGTGCTTGGCCGATCCCCTGCCAGCTGATAACCCGCCAATACGTGAAGTGCCTGGCCAATTTCCCTGCCAAGGCCTGGAGTGCCTGGTCGATCCCCATGCCGAGGCGTGGAGTGCCCAGCCGATTCCCCTGCCGACGCGTGGAGTGCCTAGCCGATTCCCCTGCCAGCTGATAACCCGCCAATACGTGAAGTGCCTGGCCGATCTCCCTGCCAAGGCCTGGAGTGCCCAGACGATTTCCCTGCCGACGCGTGGAGTGCTTGGCCGATCCCCTGCCAGCTGATAACCCGCCAATACGTGAAGTGCCTGGCCAATTTCCCTGCCAAGGCCTGGAGTGCCTGGTCGATCCCCATGCCGAGGCGTGGAGTGCCCAGCCGATTCCCCTGCCGACGCGTGGAGTGCTTGGCCGATCCCCTGCCAGCAGATATCCCGCCAATACGTGAAGTGCCTGGCCAATTTCCCTGCCAAGGCCTGGAGTGCCTGGTCGATCCCCATGCCGAGGCGTGGAGTGCCCAGCCGATTCCCCTGCCGACGCGTGGAGTGCCTAGCCGATTCCCCTGCCAGCTGATAACCCGCCAATACGTGAAGTGCCTGGCCGATTTCCCTGCCAAGGCCTGGAGGCCCAGCCGATTCCCCTGCCTACTGATAACCCGCCAATACGTGAAGTGCCTGGCCGATCTCCCTGCCAAGGCCTGGAGGCCCAGCCGATTCCCCTGCCGACGCGTGGAGTGCTTGGCCGATCCCCTGCCAGCTGATAACCCGCCAATCCGTGAAGTGCCTGGCCAATCTCCCTGCCAAGGCCTGGAGTGCCCAGACGATTCCCCTGCCGACGCGTGGAGTGCTTGGCCGATCCCCTGCCAGCTGATAACCCGCCAATCCGTGAAGTGCCTGGCCAATTTCCCTGCCAAGGCCTGAAGTGCCTGGTCGATCCCCATGCCGAGGCGTGGAGTGCCCAGCCGATTCCCCTGCCGACGCGTGGAGTGCCTAGCCGATTCCCCTGCCAGCTGATAACCCGCCAATACGTGAAGTGCCTGGCCGATCTCCCTGCCAAGGCCTGGAGTGCCCAGACGATTCCCCTGCCGACGCGTGGAGTGCTTGGCCGATCCCCTGCCAGCTGATAACCCGCCAATACGTGAAGTGCCTGGCCAATTTCCCTGCCAAGGCCTGGAGTGCCTAGCCGATTCCCCTGCCAGCTGATAACCCGCCAATACGTGAAGTGCCTGGCCAATTTCCCTGCCAAGGCCTGGAGTGCCTAGCCGATTCCCCTGCCAGCTGATAACCCGCCAATACGTGAAGTGCCTGGCCGATCTCCCTGCCAAGGCCTGGAGTGCCCAGACGATTCCCCTGCCGACGCGTGGAGTGCTTGGCCGATCCCCTGCCAGCTGATAACCCGCCAATACGTGAAGTGCCTGGCCAATTTCCCTGCCAAGGCCTGGAGTGCCTAGCCGATTCCCCTGCCAGCTGATAACCCGCCAATACGTGAAGTGCCTGGCCAATTTCCCTGCCAAGGCCTGGAGTGCCTAGCCGATTCCCCTGCCAGCTGATAACCCGCCAATACGTGAAGTGCCTGCCCGATCTCCCTGCCAAGGCCTGGAGTGCCCAGACGATTCCCCTGCCGACGCGTGGAGTGCTTGGCCGATCCCCTGCCAGCTGATAACCCGCCAATCCGTGAAGTGCCTGGCCAATTTCCCTGCCAAGGCCTGAAGTGCCTGGTCGATCCCCATGCCGAGGCGTGGAGTGCCCAGCCGATTCCCCTGCCGACGCGTGGAGTGCCTAGCCGATTCCCCTGCCAGCTGATAACCCGCCAATACGTGAAGTGCCTGGCCGATTTCCCTGCCAAGGCCTGGAGGCCCAGCCGATTCCCCTGCCGACGCGTGGAGTTTTTGGCCGATCCCCTGCCAGCTGATAACCCGCCAATCCGTGAAGTGCCTGGCCAATCTCCCTGCCAAGGCCTGGAGTGCCCAGACGATTCCCCTGCCGACGCGTGGAGTGCTTGGCCGATCCCCTGCCAGCTGATAACCCGCCAATACGTGAAGTGCCTGGCCAATTTCCCTGCCAAGGCCTGGAGTGCCTAGCCGATTCCCCTGCCAGCTGATAACCCGCCAATACGTGAAGTGCCTGGCCAATCTCCCTGCCAAGGCCTGGAGTGCCCGGTCGATCCCCATGCCGAAGTGTGGAGTGCCCAGCCGATTCCCCTGCCGACGCGTGGAGTGCCTAGCCGATTCCCCTGCCAGCTGATAACCCGCCAATACGTGAAGTGCCTGGCCGATCTCCCTGCCAAGGCCTGGAGTGCCCAGACGATTCCCCTGCCGACGCGTGGAGTGCTTGGCCGATCCCCTGCCAGCTGATAACCCGCCAATACGTGAAGTGCCTGGCCAATTTCCCTGCCAAGGCCTGGAGTGCCTAGCCGATTCCCCTGCCAGCTGATAACCCGCCAATACGTGAAGTGCCTGGCCAATCTCCCTGCCAAGGCCTGGAGTGCCCGGTCGATCCCCATGCCGAGGTGTGGAGTGCCCAGCCGATTCCCCTGCCGACGCGTGGAGTGCTTGGCCGATCCCCTGCCAGCTGATAACCCGCCAATACGTGAAGTGCCTGGCCAATTTCCCTGCCAAGGCCTGGAGTGCCTGGTCGATCCCCATGCCGAGGCGTGGAGTGCCCAGCCGATTCCCCTTCCGACGCGTGGAGTGCTTGGCCGATCCCCTGCCAGCTGATAACCCGCCAATACGTGAAGTGCCTGGCCGATCTCCCTGCCAAGGCCTGGAGGCCCAGCCGATTCCCCTGCCGACGCGTGGAGTGCTTGGCCGATCCCCTGCCAGCTGATAACCCGCCAATACGTGAAGTGCCTGGCCAATCTCCCTGCCAAGGCCTGGAGTGCCCGGTCGATCCCCATGCCGAAGTGCGGAGTGCCCAGCCGATTCCCCTGCCGACGCGTGGAGTGCCTAGCCGATTCCCCTGCCAGCTGATAACCCGCCAATCCGTGAAGTGCCTGGCCAATCTCCCTGCCAAGGCCTGGAGTGCCCAGACGATTCCCCTGCCGACGCGTGGAGTGCTTGGCCGATCCCCTGCCAGCTGATAACCCGCCAATACGTGAAGTGCCTGGCCGATCTCCCTGCCAAGGCCTGGAGTGCCTGGTCGATCCCCATGCCGAGGCGTGGAGTGCCCAGCCGATTCCCCTGCCGACGCGTGGAGTGCTTGGCCGATCCCCTGCCAGCTGATAACCCGCCAATACGTGAAGTGCCTGGCCAATCTCCCTGCCAAGGCCTGGAGTGCCCGGTCGATCCCCATGCCGAAGTGTGGAGTGCCCAGCCGATTCCCCTGCCGACGCGTGGAGTGCCTAGCCGATTCCCCTGCCAGCTGATAACCCGCCAATACGTGAAGTGCCTGGCCGATCTCCCTGCCAAGGCCTGGAGTGCCCAGACGATTCCCCTGCCGACGCGTGGAGTGCTTGGCCGATCCCCTGCCAGCTGATAACCCGCCAATACGTGAAGTGCCTGGCCAATTTCCCTGCCAAGGCCTGGAGTGCCTAGCCGATTCCCCTGCCAGCTGATAACCCGCCAATACGTGAAGTGCCTGGCCAATCTCCCTGCCAAGGCCTGGAGTGCCCGGTCGATCCCCATGCCGAGGTGTGGAGTGCCCAGCCGATTCCCCTGCCGACGCGTGGAGTGCTTGGCCGATCCCCTGCCAGCTGATAACCCGCCAATACGCGAAGTGCCTGGCCAATTTCCCTGCCAAGGCCTGGAGTGCCTGGTCGATCCCCATGCCGAGGCGTGGAGTGCCCAGCCGATTCCCCCTGCCGACGCGTGGAGTGCCTAGCCGATTCCCCTGCCAGCTGATAACCCGCCAATACGTGAAGTGCCTGGCCGATCTCCCTGCCAAGGCCTGGAGGCCCAGCCGATTCCCCTGCCGACGCGTGGAGTGCTTGGCCGATCCCCTGCCAGCTGATAACCCGCCAATACGTGAAGTGCCTGGCCAATCTCCCTGCCAAGGCCTGGAGTGCCCGGTCGATCCCCATGCCGAAGTGCGGAGTGCCCAGCCGATTCCCCTGCCGACGCGTGGAGTGCCTAGCCGATTCCCCTGCCAGCTGATAACTCGCCAATCCGTGAAGTGCCTGGCCAATCTCCCTGCCAAGGCCTGGAGTGCCCAGACGATTCCCCTGCCGACGCGTGGAGTGCTTGGCCGATCCCCTGCCCGCTGATAACCCGCCAATACGTGAAGTGCCTGGCCGATCTCCCTGCCAAGGCCTGGAGTGCCTGGTCGATCCCCATGCCGAGGCGTGGAGTGCCCAGCCGATTCCCCTGCCGACGCGTGGAGTGCTTGGCCGATCCCCTGCCAGCTGATAACCCGCCAATACGTGAAGTGCCTGGCCGATCTCCCTGCCAAGGCCTGGAGTGCCTGGTCGATCCCCATGCCGAGGCGTGGAGTGCCCAGCCGATTCCCCTGCCGACGCGTGGAGTGCTTGGCCGATCCCCTGCCAGCAGATATCCCGCCAATACGTGAAGTGCCTGGCCAATTTCCCTGCCAAGGCCTGGAGTGCCTGGTCGATCCCCATGCCGAGGCGTGGAGTGCCCAGCCGATTCCCCTGCCGACGCGTGGAGTGCCTAGCCGATTCCCCTGCCAGCTGATAACCCGCCAATACGTGAAGTGCCTGGCCGATCTCCCTGCCAAGGCCTGGAGGCCCAGCCGATTCCCCTGCCGACGCGTGGAGTGCTTGGCCGATCCCCTGCCAGCTGATAACCCGCCAATACGTGAAGTGCCTGGCCGATCTCCCTGCCAAGGCCTGGAGGCCCAGACGATTCCCCCTGCCGACGCGTGGAGTGCTTGGCCGATCCCCTGCCAGCGGATAACCCGCCAATACGTGAACTGCCTGGCCAATCTCCCTGCCAAGGCCTGGAGTGCCCGGTCGATCCCCATGCCGAGGTGTGGAGTGCCCAGCCGATTCCCCTGCCGACGCGTGGAGTGCTTGGCTGATCCCCTGCCAGCTTATAACCCTCCAATACGTGAAGTGCCTGGCCAATTTCCCTGCCAAGGCCTGGAGTGCCTGGTCGATCCCCATGCCGAGGCGTGGAGTGCCCAGCCGATTCCCCTGCCGACGCGTGGAGTGCCTAGCCGATTCCCCTGCCAGCTGATAACCCGCCAATACGTGAAGTGCCTGGCCGATTTCCCTGCCAAGGCCTGGAGGCCCAGCCGATTCCCCTGCCGACGCGTGGAGTGCTTGGCCGATCCCCTGCCAGCTGATAACCCGCCAATACGTGAAGTGCCTGGCCAATCTCCCTGCCAAGGCCTGGAGTGCCCGGTCGATCCCCACGCCGAGGTGTGGAGTGCTTGGCCGATCCCCTGCCAGCTGATAACCCGCTAATACGTGAAGTGCCTGGCCAATCTCCCTGCCAAGGCCTGGAGTGCCCAGACGATTCCCCTGCCGACGCGTGGAGTGCTTGGCCGATCCCCTGCCAGCTGATAACCCGCCAATACGTGAAGTGCCTGGCCGATCTCCCTGCCAAGGCCTGGAGTGCCTGGCCAATTTCCCTGCCAAAGCCTGGAGTGCCTGGTCGATCCCCATGCCGAGGCGTGGAGTGCCCAGCCGATTCCCCTGCCGACGCGTGGAGTGCCTAGCCGATTCCCCTGCCAGCTGATAACTCGCCAATACGTGAAGTGCCTGGCCAATCTCCCTGCCAAGGCCTGGAGTGCCCAGACGATTCCCCTGCCGACGCGTGGAGTGCTTGGCCGATCCCCTGCCCGCTGATAACCCGCCAATACGTGAAGTGCCTGGCCGATCTCCCTGCCAAGGCCTGGAGTGCCCGTAGCCGATTCCCTGCCAGCTGATAACCCGCCAATACGCTGAAGTGCCTAACCCGCCAATGCCTGGAGTGCCCGGTCGATCCCCATGCCGAGGTGTGGAGTGCCCAGCCGATTCCCCTGCCGACGCGTGGAGTGCTTGGCCGATCCCCTGCCAGCTGATAACCCGCCAATACGTGAAGTGCCTGGCCAATATTCCCTGCCAAGGCCTGGAGTGCCCAGCATTCCGGCCGATCCCTGCCAGCTGATAACCCGCCAATACGTGAAGTGCCTGGCCAATCTCCCTGCCAAGGCCTGGAGTGCCTGGTCGATCCCCATGCCGAAGTGTGGAGTGCCCAGCCGATTCCCCTGCCGACGCGTGGAGTGCCTAGCCGATTCCCCTGCCAGCTGATAACCCGCCAATACGTGAAGTGCCTGGCCGATCTCCCTGCCAAGGCCTGGAGTGCCCAGACGATTCCCCTGCCGACGCGTGGAGTGCTTGGCCGATCCCCTGCCAGCTGATAACCCGCCAATACGTGAAGTGCCTGGCCAATTTCCCTGCCAAGGCCTGGAGTGCCTGGCCGATCTCCCTGCCAAGGCCTGGAGGCCCAGCCGATTCCCCTGCCGCGCGTGGGAGTGCCTAGCCGATTCCCCTGCCAGCTGATAACCCGCCAATACGTGAAGTGCCTGGCCAATCTCCCTGCCAAGGCCTGGAGTGCCCAGACGATTCCCCTGCCGACGCGTGGAGCTGCTTGGCCGATCCCCTGCCAGCTGATAACCCGCCAATCCGTGAAGTGCCTGGCCAATTTCCCTGCCAAGGCCTGGAGTGCCTGGTCGATCCCCATGCCGAGGCGTGCCCAGCCGATTCCCCTGCCGACGCGTGGAGTGCCTGCCGATTCCCCTGCCAGCTGATAACCCGCCAATACGTGAAGTGCCTGGCCGATCTCCCTGCCAAGGCCTGGAGTGCCCAGACGATTCCCCTGCCGACGCGTGGAGTGCTTGGCCGATCCCCTGCCAGCTGATCCAACCCGCCAATACGTGAAGTGCCTGGCCAATTTCCCTGCCAAGGCCTGGAGTGCCTAGCCGATTCCCCGTATAACCCGCCGATACGTGGAGTGCCTGGCCAATTCCCCTGCCAAGGCCTGGAGTGCCTAGCCGATTCCCCTGCCAGCTGATAACCCGCCAATACGTGAAGTGCCTGGCCGATCTCCCTGCCAAGGCCTGGAGTGCCCAGACGATTCCCCTGCCGACGCGTGGAGTGCTTGGCCGATCCCCTGCCAGCTGATAACCCGCCAATACGTGGAAGTGCCTGGCCAATTCCCTGCCAAGGCCTGGGTAGGCCGATTCCCTGCCAGCTGAGCGTGCCAGTACGTGAAGTGCCAGCGGATTCCCCTGCCAAGGCCTGGAGTGCCTAGCCGATCTCCCCTGCCAACGGCCAATGGAAGTGCCTGCCCGATCTCCTGCCAAGGCCTGGAGTGCCAGACGATTCCCCTGCCGACGCGTGGAGTGCTTGGCTGATCCCCTGCCAGCTGATAACCCGCCAATCCGTGAAGTGCCTGGCCAATTCCCTGCCAAGGCCTGGAGTGCCTGGTCGATCCCCATGCCGAGGCGTGGAGTGCCCAGCCGATTCCCCCTGCCGACGCGTGGAGTGCCTAGCCGATTCCCCTGCCAGCTGATAACCCGCCAATACGTGAAGTGCCTGGCCGATTTCCCTGCCAAGGCCTGGAGGCCCAGCCGATTCCCCTGCCGACGCGTGGAGTTTTTGGCCGATCCCTGCCAGCT
>JAECXV010000085.1:0-13857 GCA_018153235.1 Drosophila malerkotliana malerkotliana
ACCATACATTTATGGCACCAACACATCAATCAATTGCTAACCACCACGCTGCATTACTCATACTATGGATTGATCTCTCTTGATAATGGCATCTCTATATGAATATGTGAATACATCAAGCTGCACTAATACTTCGTCAGCCTCATCAAAAAGTTTTTAATCTCTCGTGAAATAAAAGCCAATACCTAACTTGAATCCAGCAATAAAAACAATATGATTTCAATAATAAGAGTCATTATTCAATATTATTCTTCGTGTTCTGTCTTTTGCTGTGATCTAGTCTTTTCTATTAAATCTTCAGTAAACTCATGGTCCTGACCATTTATTTTTCTTATTGAAAAATAAAAGGAGCAACTAAAACAATACGGATTCGTAATAGCTGGCGGTCTGATCATTTGCTAAATTTTTAATAATCTCTCGCTAACAAGTGACTGTGCTATCAAAACAAACAGCGTCCCAGAAAATAAGTGAAATTATTCAAAGTAGTTTTCGAAACTTATACAACTACTTAATCAAAAGTGACTGCACAATTAGAACCAACAGCGTCACATAATAATAAAATAAATTGCTAAAATTTTTAATCAAAAGTAGTTTCTCGAATTTCTCATACTACTATATCCCTGGATGTTAGCAGTGCTAAGTAAAATTAAAGATGTGTTCGACATTCCAAATGGTATTATTTACCACCCAATCCTCTTCTTTGATTCCAAACTGCTGATAAGTGTTTTAATACTCTGCTGCTATTGCCATCCGATTTACTACTACTGTGATTCCTACTTTCTGACTCACTATGCTCAAAAGCCATTATGCTTTACTTTGCATATCAGAATAAAATTGTAAACATCGGTGCTGTGTGCTGTTGCTAGATTGGCCAGCTAACAATTAATAAAATTAAAGAAAAATTTCATGGCACTGATTGTCGGGAAAGGCAGAAAAGCTATACCTTTCCCACCTGCGACTCCAAACTACTAGATGACTCCTTAATCTTGACATTGCTGCCGTTCTTCTGAGGAACTCTCTGGAGGAATCCCAGCTACTCCGCCATTGTGCACCGGCTCTCCACTACGCTTTCCTTCCTTCCGGAGCCGGACCACTGATTTGGCCACCAGGAACACAAGACGGCATCTGGACGCCACGTTCGGAATAAAATACTATAAAAATTTTAATACCTTATTTTATTCAGCTACTACACAAATCTTCTTAAAGCCATTAAACAAAAATCATCAATATGTGACTTTATTCCTTCACTCATCCCTCGACGAATTCAAACTACAGATGTCTGACGAATTTCTTCTGCTTCGAGCACCGGCTTTTCAATACACTCCCATCTTCTCGACGCTCGACCTCTGATTTGGCCACCAGGGGAACACTTAGGTCCAGTCGACGCTACGTTCATACAAAAATGGACTCGCCGCTGCTACGTTACATTATTCTACAGCTTACTACCTTTAGTTATTATTCCACAAATTTCCTTGACTCCTTAAATATGTTTATTCAGATGTTATTTATATATCTTGCCTATTTATGTTTATGCCTACTCGTGATTCCTGCTTTGCACCTGTAGCTTTTTGTGACAGCTAATAACTTGTTACAACGCCGTTGCGCAGAGTGGCTTTTCACCTACCACTTTCTTTTCTCTGGCGCTTGACCCTCCGTTGGCCACCAGGTTCTTAGGCTGGCGCTTGGACGCTAAATTCATATGAAACAATTTATAACTTAATTAATTCTGACTTTGTATTCATCTTTATTAAGCCTGTATAAATTTAAGTCACTCTAATGAATCCGTTTATATTATTATTCAATGTTATTCAAAAATTTTGTTCTTGAATGCTTTACAATTTTGTTAGTGATTCATTTACATATATAAGCCTTTGTTAATATTTGCTTCGCAATTTTATTTAATATTTGTATAAATGTATTATTAGTATAAGTCTTTACTGTATGTTAAACAAATAAAAAGCTGAACCCGCTCTAGTAGCGGTAACAGTGCTAGTTTGTGCCCATCGCAGGCATGCATTGAAAAACATCCAAATTATCTCAAAGTGAATGCCAAACCCTACCAAGCTGGAATAAATTGAATCATAAGCGTTGTGGCAAAAGTTATATGTTATTTATGTGTAGTGTGCGCCTATAATTTTAATTTCTCAACAATCAATTTTTAACCTTATTTTAAAAATGTTTCCATGTGAGCTTTTTTAATGTGCGTGACACACTACTAAAATGTGCCTGTTCTGTGTGTATATGCAGATTACATAACAAAACAGCCTAACCCACTGCGAAGCACTATTGCATCTGGTATTTTATCTGTGTTGACACTACGTAAACTAAAAATTACCTCCCTAATACATCCAACTGAATCAGACATTTTATGGCACCAACACATCAATCAATTGCTAACCACCACGCTGCATTACTTCATACTATCAGGATTGATCTCTCTGGATAATGCATCTCTATATGAATATGTGAATACATCAAGCTGCACTAATATTTCGTCAGCCTCTATCAAAGCTTAATCTCTTGTGAAAATAAAGCCAAC
Source organism: Drosophila malerkotliana malerkotliana (assembly GCA_018153235.1). Classification (NCBI taxonomy): domain Eukaryota; kingdom Metazoa; phylum Arthropoda; class Insecta; order Diptera; family Drosophilidae; genus Drosophila; species Drosophila malerkotliana. The sequence goes on from JAECXV010000085.1 coordinate 2,540, forward strand.
AACTCAGGCTGGCCATGGAATCCAGCACATCAAAATATGATTTCAATAATAAGAGTTCATTATTCAATATTATTTCCTTCGGCTGTGTTCTGTTTTTTGTGATCTAGTCTTTTCTATTAAATCTTCAGTAAACCTGGCGGGTCCGACCATTTATCATTTTTTCTTATTGAAAATAAAAGGAGCAACTACAACAATACGGGATTCGTAATAGCTGGCGGTCTGATCATTGCTAAATTTTTAATAATCTCTCAACTGGCGACTGTGCTATCAAAACAAACAGCGTCCCAGAAAATAAGTGGAGCTTATCTTCAAAGTAGTTTTCGGAAACTTATACAACTACTTTAATCAAAGTGACTGCGACAATTAGAACCAACAGCGTCACATAATAAATAAATAAATTACAAATTTTTAATCAAAAGTAGTTTTCGAATTTCCATACTAACTATAATCTTCGATGTTAGCACGTGCCAAGTAAAATTAAAGATGTGTTCGATACTCTAAATGGTATTATTTACCACCCAATCTTTTCCTTCTTTGGATTCCCAAACTGCTGGATAAGTGTTTAATACTCTGCTGCTATTGCCATCCGATTTCACTCTTTACCTACTGTGATTCCTACTTTTCTACTACTATGCCTGAAAAGCTAATATGCTTTACTTGCATATCAGAATAAAATTGTAAACATCGGTGCGGCCGTGCTGCTCAGATTGGCCAGCCAATAATTAATAAATTAAAAGAAAAATTCCATGGCACTGAATTGTGCGGGGAAGGCAGGAAAAGCCAATACCTTTCCCACCTGCGACTCCAAACTACTAGATGACTCCTGGGTCTTGACATCGCTGCCGCTCTTCTGAGGAACTCTCTTCTGAGGAACCCCCAGCTACTCCGCCATGGTGCACCGGCTCTCCACTACGCTTTCCTTCCTTCCTTCTGGAGCCGGACTACTGATTTGGCCACCAGGAACACAAGACGGCAGCTGGATCGCTACGTTCGAATGAAAATACTATAAAAATTTTACTACCTTTTTATTTTATTCAGCTACTACTTTCATCTTCTTAAAGCCATTAACAAAAAAATCAATCAATATGTGACTTTATTCCTTCACTCATCCCTTTCGACGAATTCAAACTACAGATGTCTACGAATTTCTTCTGCTCTGGAGCACCGGCTTTTCAATACACTCCCATCTTCTCGACGCTGGACCTCTGATTTGGCCACCAGAACATAGGTCGGTGCCTTGACGCTACGTTCATACAAAAATGGATCTCGGCCGCTGCTACGTTACATTATTCTGCAGCTACTACTTAGTTATTATTCCACAAATTTCTTTGACTCCTTTAAATATGTTTATTCAATGTTATTTATATATCTTGCCTATTTATGTTTACGCTCACTTGTGATTCCTGTTTGCACCTGTGTCCTAGCTTTAGAAGCAGCTACTAACTTGTTACACCGCCGCTGCGTACCGGCTTTTCACTACACTTTTCTTTTCCTGGCGCTTTCTGACTCCCTGCTTGGCCACCACAGGTTTATAGGCTGGCGCTTGGACGCCAGATTCATATGAAACAATTTATAACTTAATTAATTCTGACTTTGTATTCATCTTTTATTAAGCCTGTATAAATTTAAGTCACCTCTAATGAATCCGTTTATATTATTATTCAATGTTATTCCAAATTTTGTTCTTTGAATGTTTACAATTTTGTTAGTGATTCATTTACATATATATAAGCCTGTTAATATTTGTTGGTACTCTTATTTAATATTTGTATAAAATGTATTAGTATAAGTCTTTACTGTATGTTGAAATAAATAAAGCTGAACCTACTCTAGTATGGCAATAGTGCTAGTTTGTGCCCATCGCAGGCATGCATTGAAAAACCTAGCTTTTTAGAAGCAGCTACTAACTTGTTACACCGCCGCTGCGTACCGGCTTTTCATCATATACTTTTCTTTTTTTCCTGGCGCTTGACTCTGCTTGGCCACCAGGTTTATAGGCTGGCGCTTGGACGCTAAATTCATATGAAACAATTTATAACTTAATTAATTCGACTTTGTATTTATCTTTATTAAGCCTGTATAAATTTAAGTCACTCTAATGAATCCGTTTTATATTATTATTTAATGTTATTCCAAATTTTGTTCTTGAATGTTTACAATTTTTTTAGTGATTCATTTACATATATAAGCCTGTTAATATTTGCTTCGTACTCTTATTTAATATTTGTATAAATGTATTAGTATAAGTCTTTACTGTATGTTAAACAAATAAAAGCTGAACCCGCTCTAGTAGCGGTAACAGTGCTAGTTTGTGCCCATCGCAGGCATGCATTGAAAAGTTACTAAATTAGCCACTACGAACAGATCAGAATCATTAGTTTTGACTGCGACTAATTATTATGTGAAAATTAAATAATGTGAAAGTTTTTATTCATACGCTAATCCGCCATGTGCACATCCAAATTATCTCAAAGTGAATGCCAACCCTACCAAGCTCGGATAAATTGAATCATATAAGCGTTGTAGGCAAAAGTTATATGTTATTTATGTTTCTTAGTTTGCGCCTATAATTTTAATTTTCACAATCAATTTTTAACCTATTTTAAAAATATTCCATGTGAGCTTTTAATGTGCACACTACTAAATGTGCCTGTTCTGTGTATATGCAGATTTTACACAAACAGCCTACTCCACTGCTCTCTTGCATCTGTATTTATCTGTGTTGACACTACGTAAATCCAACCAGCCTAAGGCATCCAACTGAATCATACATTTTATGGCACCAACACATCAATCAATTGCTAACCACCACGCTGCATTACTCATACTATGTGGATTGATCTCTCTGATAATGCATCTCTATATGAATATGTGACCACATCAAGCTGCACTAATACTTCGTCAAGCCTCATCAAAGCTTTTAGACTCTCGTGAAAAATAAAAGAAAGCCACCACCTAGCTGAATCCAACAATAACAACAATATGTTTCAATAATAAGAGTCTATCTTCTATATTATTCTTCGCTGTGTTCTGTTTTTGCTGTGATCTAGTCTTTCCTATTAAATCTTCAGTGAAACTGGCGGTCCGACCATTTATTTTTCTTATTGAAAATAAAAGGAGCAACTACAACAATACGGATTCGTAATAGCTGGCGGTCTGATCATTTGCTAAATTTTTTAATAATCTCTCAACAAGTGACTGTGCTATCAAAACAAACAGCGTCCCAGGAAAATAAGTGGAAATTATTCCAAGTAGTTTTCAGAAACTTATACAACTACTTAATAAAAGTGACTGCACAACCAGAACCAACAGTGTCACATAATAATAAATAAATTACAAATTTGAATCAAAAAGTAGTTTTCGAATTTCATACTACTATATCTGGATGTTAGCAGTGCCAAGTAAAATTAAAGATGTGTTCGACATTCCAAATGGTATTATTTACCACCCAATCTTCTTCTTTGATTCCAAACTGCTGATAAGGTTGTTGGCCTCTGCTGCTATTGCGCCATCCGATTTACTACTACTGTGATTCCTACTTTTCTACTACGTACGCTTATAAAAGCTATTACTGCTTACTTGCATATCAGAGGAAAAATTGCTAAGGATCGGTGTTGTGCGCTGTTGCCAGATTGGCCAGCTAATAATTAATAAATTAAAAGAAAAATTCCATGGCACTGATTGTCGGGGAAGGCAGAAAAGCCATACCTTTCCCACCTGCGACTCCAAACTACTAGATGACTCCTAAATCTTGACATCGCTGCCGCTCTTCTGAGGAACTCTCTGGAGGAACCCCAGCTACTCCGCCATGGTGCACCGGCTCTCCACTACGCTTTCCTTCCTTCTGGAGCCGGACTACTGATTTGGCCACCAGGAACACAAGACGGCAGCTGGACGCTACGTTCGAGATAAAATACTATAAAAAATTTTAATACCTTATTTTATTCAGCTACTACTCTATCTTCTTAAAGCCATTAACAAAAATCATCAATATGTGACTTTATTCCTTCACTCATCCCTGACGAATTCAAACTACAGATGTCTACGAATTTCTTCTGCTCTGGAGCACCGGCTTTTCAATACACTCCCCATCTTCTCGACGCTGGACCTCTGATTTGGCCACCAGGAACATAGGTCGGTGCCTTGACGCTACGTTCATACAAAAATGGACTCGCCGCTGCTACGTTACATTATTCTACAGCTACTACTTAGTTATTATTCCACAAATTTCTTGACTCCTTAAATATGTTTATTCAATGTTATTTATATATCTTGCCTATTTATGTTTACGCTCACTTGTGATTCCTGTTTGCACCTGTGTCCTAGCTTTAGAAGCAGCTACTAACTTGTTACACCGCCGCTGCGTACCGGCTTTTCACTACACTTTTCTTTCCTGGCGCTTGACCTCTGCTTGGCCACCAGGTTTATAGGCTGGCGCTTGGACGCTAAATTCATATGAAACAATTTATAACTTAATTAATTCTGACTTTGTATTCATCTTTTATTAAGCCTGTATAAATTTAAGTCACTCTAATGAATCCGTTTATATTATTATTCAATGTTATTCCAAATTTTGTTCTTGAATGTTTACAATTTTGTTAGTGATTCATTTACATATATAAGCCTGTTAATATTTGCTTCGTACTCTTATTTAATATTTGTATAAAATGTATTAGTATAAGTCTTTACTGTATGTTAAACAAATAAAAAGCTGAACCCGCTCTAGTAGCGGTAACAGTGCTAGTTTGTGCCCATCGCAGGCATGCATTGAAAGCATGATGCGCGTCCGTCCTCTTCCTCATGTTTTGGATATCTGAAATAAAAAAGGAAATTAGAAGAGAAAATAATATAAACAAATTATAAACACTTACCATGGAACCTTCCCGACGAGTGGCTGAATAACAAATAAATTTGGCCGGCGTCTGTCGGCTGCGCATCTGCTGCTAAAATAATGAGAAAGAGAAATAAGAAAATGAAGCCAATATTCTGCCACTAAAACTCACTATCTGCTGCGTCCAACTGCCGGTTTTATTCGGCGTCAAATAACACAAACGCCGGCGCTGCTATTTGGGCTTTACGCTGCCCATTTTGTTGGCGCCGTTCCTTTATTGAAAATTTGCAGCGTTTGTCGGCGTCCATGCCATGTCGGCGCCGTACATTTGTTTTTGCGCCGGCTTCTTCGTGAGAATTTGCTGCGCTGATCCGGCGGCGCCACCATGACGGCATTGCCATGGATACGGCGGCGTCACTTGTTGCCGTCTTCCTCTTCCTTCTGCCATCTGAAATTATAAACAATATGATATTAAAAATATGACGCAATTTATGACCCCTCCCTTCTTTTAACAGTAAGAAGAGAAACCACCTGTTATTTACTCACCTGTTGTCCTCCATGTTCCTGCGACAGCATCCACCAGCTCCAATTTGGTTGGCACTCCATCCCTCGTAGCCGGCCAATATGTGTGCGGCGGCCTCATGAAGTTTACTGACGCCGGGTCTTAGATCGCTGCCAACTCCTAATGACTAGCTTTGATGATCCGCTGAATTCCCTTTTCATGTTACTGTAAATTTTAATATGTTTCTTAATGTTATTTAGTTTGATTTTAAATTTGGACTTACCAATGCATTTTCTCGCCAAAGCTGTGATATGGTAGAGATGGTAATAGTAGTTAGGGATGATATATCGGCGCCAGTGATGTGCAATTGGTGCTAGAGATGAGATGTTTTTAATCGATTTTCATCGTTTTAAATTTTTTGCAATGTGACCAGATAACCGCAAATCCGTAATACCAAAAAAAGTTGGCGGGAAAAAAAGTTTCCCTCCTGGGTAATACCTCAGCAGCTTTCCTTACCTTAAATGTTGCAATGTTATAAGGCTAAACGGCTGCCCCTTCTTTTTGTTTGTTCTAGTAATGTTTTAATTTATTATATATGTAGTGCCATTGTAAAGTAAAGTCATCAAATTCGTATTATATTTATTTATTTATTTCAAAAATCTGTGATATTTAATTGGAAAATGACCGTGATGTATATAAAAGCAATGACTGGCACTACTTAAGTTAATAATCCATGTACAACATACACCAAACACCATTGTTAAACACATAATAAACAACACGAAACACAAACAAAACATACACAAACTAACAAAAACACAAATAAAAACCAATGAAAACACACATACCACATCTTATTTTTTGGCGGCAACTGGACGCATCCTAGGAATTTTGGCGCCTGCAAAGAGAATATAGAGACTTCATGCTACTATGAGACTGCTGCCCCCTTCCCGTCCTGCATACCCCTTACCACACCATTGCATGGACCCTAGCATATAAGAGTGCTGGAGCTATTAGCTGTCTAAAAGACAGGAAAGAGTCGGTGAGGAACCATGAACCCTTGTTGCCCCCTGCTCTGAAGCAGATGCCCTCCTTGATAGAAGAAGACAGTCGGCTGGTAGGTTATACCGGGCACAATAGGAAGCGAATGCTGCTCCAGTGCTACCGGTGCCAACTGTTTGGGCACACCCATTATGGGTGCAGAAATAGCCCCAGGTGTATGAAGTGTGCAGGTGGACACCCTACATCTTCATGCACCAAGCCGAGAAGCAGCCCCGCTCGTTGTTGCAACTGCAACGGGGACCACACAAGTGGCTATAGGGGTTGCCCGTCCTACCAAAAGGTAAGAAAAAGATGGGCTGCGAAGGGGGCAACGGGTAAGAGGGGGCAGCATGTGCCTCTTCGCCCACGAAAAGAGGAAACAAAGAGAAAAGGGAAAACCAACGCCGTCATCCTTCTGGGGGTCATCCTTCTATGGGTCATCCTTCTCGGGGTCATGGATCCTCGCAGGGTCATCCTTCTCAGGGTCGTCCGTCCATGGAAAGGTCCCGCCCCCTGAAATATGCTGAAAAAACCCACACCCACCCTGGCCGCCAACAGGAGCCGCAATATATTACAAAAAATAAAATAAACAACAAAACAATCAATAAAAAACAGCAGCTGATGAACGATGACCTCCAGGAGAAAGTGATGTCCAGACTTGACTACCTAGAAAAGATATTTAAGGAATTAATTAAAAAATTTGATAATTTTATGATAAAAAATGACTCACCCAATGCTGCCGATGACGTCACGGATAATCCCTTTAAAAAATGGATGGCCGCCATTGAGGACGACTCCCCTATAGGCCTCTTCCTGGCCAGCAACCATGCGCAGGGGTAGGGTCCTTTCCCTTCATGGGTCCTGCAGCCGTAGGTGCCTCCTGGTTGGCCACCTCGGCTTCCATTTGTCCGGCCATGGCCCAGCTTGACGCGCCTTCTCTAGAATTTGGCGTTCCTGAAATTGACGATTTTTATATAAATAATGTAAACAAACACCACCTTCACTACGTACCTGAATAATTTATCGTCCATCGCTGCTGTGGTCACTGTGAGGCGCATCCATTTACGGCGGCGGCATGCCCCCGTCGTTTGTGGCCAAAATCACGACGGCAGCCACCGCAGCCGACGCCATGCCTAGGTGTGCGATGATGGCGCCGGCTTTCACTGAACGGGCTAACGTTGGCGCTACTCACTGTGACCATCCTCCCTCGGCGTCCTCATCGGGGTCCAGCAGCTGTGGCGGCCATGCACTAGCGCCTGCAGCCACCCACCGATGTCGTCCCTCGCTGGTCCACCGTCGATGTCCCGCGTTGGTCCCTCGTTGGTCCATCGGAGATGTCCAGCGTTGGTCCATGTTCCCACGTTGGCACAGCATGATGCGCGTCCGTCCTCTTCCTCATGTTTTGGATATCTGAAATAAAAAAGGAAATTAGAAGAGAAAATAATATAAACAAATTATAAACACTTACCATGGAACCTTCCCGACAAGTGGCTGAATAACAAATAAATTTGGCCGGCGTCTGTCGGCTGCGCATCTGCTGCTAAAATAATGAGAAAGAGAAATAAGAAAATGAAGCCAATATTCTGCCACTAAAACTCACTATCTGCTGCGTCCAACTGCCGGTTTTATTCGGCGTCAAATAACACAAACGCCGGCGCTGCTATTTGGGCTTTACGCTGCCCATTTTGTTGGCGCCGTTCCTTTATTGAAAATTTGCAGCGTGTGTCGGCGTCCATGCCATGTCGGCGCCGTACATTTGTTTTTGCGCCGGCTTCTTCGTGAGAATTTGCTGCGCTGATCCGGCGGCGCCACCATGACGGCATTGCCATGGATACGGCGGCGTCACTTGTTGCCGTCTTCCTCTTCCTTCTGCCATCTGAAATTATAAACAATATGATATTAAAAATATGACGCAATTTATGACCCCTCCCCTTCTTTTAACAGTAAGAAGAGAAACCACCTGTTATTTACTCACCTGTTGTCCTCCATGTTCCTGCGACAGCATCCACCAGCTCCAATTTGGTTGGCACTCCATCCCTCGTAGCCGGCCAATATGTGTGTGCGGCGGCCTCATGAAGTTTACTGACGCCGGGTCTTAGATCGCTGCCAACTCCTAATGACTAGCTTTGATGATCCGCTGAATTCCCTTTTCATGTTACTGTAAATTTTAATATGTTTCTTAATGTTATTTAGTTTGATTTTAAATTTGGACTTACCAATGCATTTTTCTCGCCAAAGCTGTGATATGGTAGAGATGGTAATAGTAGTTAGGGATGATATATCGGCGCCAGTGATGTGCAATTGGTGCTAGAGATGAGATGTTTTTTAATCGATTTTCATCGTTTTAAATTTTTTGCAATGTGACCAGATAACCGCAAATCCGTAATACCAAAAAAAAGTTGGCGGGAAAAAAGTTTCCCTCCTGGGTAATACCTCAGCAGTAGAGGTGCAAAAACATCGATGTATGGAGACATCGATGTTTTTCGATGTTTTTTCCCAAAACATCGATGAAACATCGATGTTTTAAAAAATAAAAAATTTTTTTTAAATAAGTTAAAAAGATAAATAGACATACGGTTTTAATAAAACTAAAAAACAAAAATTTATTTCTTTTGCCTTAACTTAAAAAAACAAATGAGATCATTCCTTATTTAGATATTGGTGATTTTGTTGATAAACATCAATTTATCAACAATGTCTGGTTTAAGGCGGGTCCTGCGGTCGGAAATAATTTGTCCAGCTTTGCTGAATGCTCTTTCAGACTCGCAGGACGTGGCAGGCACACACATAATTTTCTTCACCACCTCTTTGAAGGCCGCCATACTGTTCGAAGACTCCTGAAAGTATAAATAATTAATAAAAAAAATAATGGCATACACAATTTTGAAACTTACATTCCAATACTGCAAAGGCTCGCAGACTTCAGGTTCGTTCGCAGTTTCCATGTGCTGCCTGAGCATCACAATGGCTTCAGAACGAGCTGTACCTGTTTTGGAATGCAATTTCGCTTGCAAGTTTTGGAAAAAAGCAGAAGATTCGGCCGGATTTGGTGGTGCAGGCTTTTCCGGTGCAGACGACTTCCTGATCGCTGAAATTAGCTCCTCCTCCATGGCACGGCAGGCCTGCTCGGCATTGCTTCGGGCGCTAAAACCATGTTTTTTGAACCTAGGGTCAATTATAGTGGCAATCCGTGGCACGGTGCGGGTTTCGAAGTGGGCAAAACGCTCTGTGAAGCGTCCATCTATGGCATCAAAAGCTAGTATCACTTCCGGTGTTTTAAAAGTGTTCTTCAGATTTGAAATTTGCATTTGAATTTCATATCATGGAATAATCAATGAGATCGTTGGGTACTTCGCTCCCGAAATTTTTTTCGTCGCTTTGTCGAAAGGACGCAGTAAAGTGCACAGCTCTTCTAAAATTTCGAGCTCCTCTGACCCAAATGGCAAAGGCGCCTTTGCAGTGCCCAGCAAAGCAATTGTCAGTGCATCCTTTGTGGCCAATATACGTTCTAACATTTGGTATGCACTGTTCCATCTAGTGGGTACCTCTTGAACTAGACATAGGGGATCTGTGCTATTTTGAGCCACCTTAAACTTGGCCATGGTCGTTGAACTGCGCTTTATGAATGCGACTATTGATTTGCATTTGGCTAGTACAGGCTGAAGAATTTCCATTTTAAGGATTTCTTGCACAAGCAAATTTATGGTATGAGCAAAACACGGTAGGTGTTTTAGAGCCATATCATCGCAAGCCTTTTTCATAGTCGCATCATTATCAGTTACGATACTTACAACTTTTTGCTGCAGCCCCCACTCAGATAAAACTTGCGAAAGTGTTGCAGCTACGTTCGCCGCCGAGTGATTTGTGGGTGTTGTAAGTGTTGCCGTTGACAAAACTGCAGTAACGAGCTCAAAGTTCGTGTTAACGAAATGGCACGTTACTGTTAGATACGCTTCATTCGCCCGGGAAGTCCATCCGTCTGTTGTGATTGCCACATAATTGACCACTTTGAGTTCGCTTTCAAGATTTAGTTTTATTTCATCGTACAACTTAGGGAGCATTGTGTCGCGGAAGTATATGCGGCTCGGCAGATGGTACTTTGGGTCCATTTTTTTCATAAGGTCACAAAAGCCTTCGTCAGTAACCATGCTAAAAGGTTGAACATCTTTTGCTATCATAAGCATGACGTACCTATCCAGCTGTATTTTTTTTTGCGAATCTGACGCATACTCCACATTACGTTGCAGGAACACGTTCAACTTTGATGAATCCGAGGTATTCTCCTCTTTGTAATTTGGATGGATACGTTTGAGGTGATCCATCAAGTTTGTGGTGTTGCCTCCTGTTTTCAAAGTTTTTCCGCAGTGGGTACAAATAGCCTTTGCCTTGTCCGCTGTTTTCTTAAAATGCTCCCAAACACTAGAAGTTTCTCTCTTCCTCTTTGGAGAAGGAGCGTCACAGTTTTCCTTTGTTGATTCTAAAATATACAAAATGTATTTCAGTAATAGCTTATATATACATATAGCACTTCGGTTCAGTTCTTAACCAAACAGAACATAGGAGCAGTCACATGTAAAATGTAGGCGCAGTTGCCTCACCTATGTACGTATAAACGTATGTACATATGTACGACATGTGACTGCATTTGCACAAATTGTAAGTTACTTTAAACAATACTTACGCATCAGGAATTTGTCCATCTTTCTGCCGTCGCCTGCACCACCAATCGATTGTTTTATTCCTGCAAAAGAATAACTTTAATAATATATTTCAAAAATAACAAAATCTGCTCATTTACGTACCACTTCTTTGCTTGTTCTCTTGATAGTGACGGCACAAAAACATCGATGGTCAAAAAAAAACATCGATGTTTTGGAAAATTCAAAAAACATCGATGCATCGATGTTTTACATCGATGTTTCTTGCACCTCTACTCAGCAGCTT